>WBZZ01001172.1:80000-82500 GCA_019918135.1 Paulinella micropora | reverse complement strand
TGTATGTATGCTGCAATGTATGTATGTATGTATGTATGTATGTTATGCATGAATGTATGTATGTATGTATGTATGTATGTATGTAAGTAAGTATGTATGTATGTACGTATGTATGTATGTATGTATGCATGACCAGCGCCCTGCACGGGCATATGAAAAGAAAAGCCAAGCAAAAATAGACGGAAGAGAAAGAAGCTACCTGTTTTTTCCAGGATGGCCTTTTTCCTTGAGTCTGGCTGTACAACATGTTTAAGTAACATCGTGCAAATACGTTCAAGCATGGAAATATGCGCAAGTATGTGCAATTGCATGCATGATGAGGCCCATTCTACACTACCCCAAAGTTGTGCGTTTCGGATGCGAAATTGCTGATCTGGGGTAGTGATGTCGCACCCGACACCCGAATTTTGATATGTAGAAGAAGCCTGACCTTGGCCGCCCGACCTATGTCCGACTGGTTGGTCAAAATAACCACTTTGTACCTGCGTGGCAACCAACAACGACCCAGGTAAGAAGCGATAATGCGAAATTAAGACACATGAGAAGTTCCTAGTTCTTAAGTGCAATAAGCACTGACTTCAAGCGCTTCTTTCTCAGTCAATACTGGTGTCCAGAATCTGTATCTTAGCTCATTAGGAAGCTCTTGACGAGGGCTTTCAAATGAGCCACTGCACAGGCGACAGCAACCAGCATTGGCTGAGATCGAATCACTTGAAGTCATTGCTCGTTGTACTTAAGAACTAGGAACTTCTCATGTACGTAAGCACATTTGGGAGAGATACACACAATTTGACATAGACAACGCAGTATAGCATAACGTAATATATGTGATGTACATAAGTCATATATCTAGCTGCAATAGCAAAATAGCAGCATCCATAGTATATCATCAAATATCATGACGTAAGATGCATGGAGAGAGGACAAGTTACCCTTTCTCGTGTGCCTCGCGGAGACGCGCAGGCACTTCCTATCAAAACCGCATGCTCATTCTACACGCACGCATGCAACGCGCACGCACGAACACAAAGAGGCGCAAGCGCGCACGCACGAAGCGCGCACGCAGCAGCACGCTCACGGCGTCGCACCTGCTCGAAGAGGTAAGACCAGGCATCGGGCCCCTTCTTGAAAAGCGACGTATTGGCCAAACAGCCGTCTAGCCACGGCACAGCAAACCCTCCTCACCTATTCCCCACCCCCCCCCCCCCCCACACACACACACACAGACACACACCACCCAGCCCCTTTCACTCTACCTCTCTTTCTTTCTTTCTTTCTTTCTTTCTTTCTTGCTTGCTTCTTTCTCTCTCAAACGCACTCTAAATAGAAGGTAATTCACAATCGCACACACACACAGACATACTGACTCGCTCAATCGAATCGCTCTCTCTCTCTCTCTCTCTCTCTCTCTCTCTCTTTCTCTCTCTCTCTATATCTACCTATCTGTCTATCTATCTTTCTATCTATCTATCTATCTATCTATCTATCTATCTATCTATCGCTCTCTCTCTCTCTCTCTCTCTCTCTCTCACACACACACACACACACAGATGCAAGCACAGACGCACTCTGACCAAAGTCGAACATGGCGAGCTTATCTGAATGCTTGATATCAGGGGATTCCTAGGCACGCACCACAAGCGACTTCATACATGACACGCATACACCTAATTACGTGTTTATGCACGTATAGGTAATTGTATGAAATGCATTACATATATA
Source organism: Paulinella micropora (assembly GCA_019918135.1). Classification (NCBI taxonomy): domain Eukaryota; phylum Cercozoa; class Imbricatea; order Euglyphida; family Paulinellidae; genus Paulinella; species Paulinella micropora. Next base: position 80,778 of record WBZZ01001172.1, on the reverse strand, counting down.
CATATATACATACATACATACATACATACATACATACATACATACATACATACACACGCGCATACCCAGAACAGCAGCGTGTCATGTGGCCAGGTCCAGCCCTCGGGGGTGCCTTCATTTCCCAGTCCGCCTGCACGCCAGCCCACACCTCGCTATTATTGTTTGGGTATGCATGTCTAGATAGTACTGTAGGGCAATTCGCTTTAAATGAAGCTGATGCCAAACAATTAATAGCAAATAAGGCCGGTCGTTGGGCATCGCAGGATCTACTCACAACCCTTTGGGCTCATTTCGACGAGGAAGCTGGTAGATTGATCCTCACTTAGATCCATTCTATACCTGCCTAAAGTTCGGGTTTTGTGTGCGTGTGAGTGGGCAGAGAGAGAGAGAGAGAGAGAGAGAGAGAGAGAGAGAGAGAGAAAGAGAAAGAAAGAGAGAGAGAGAGAGAAAGAGAGAGACCCCGGCCCGCTTTTGCTGGACCGGGCTGGCTCTCTCGCACTCGAAACCGTAAATTTCGGTGTGGTGTGGCAAGCCTTACGGTATCCTATTCCTCGTCCTTACTTGCCCAAGCTATTCCCTGGCTACGTACATATGCTACCAAACGGCGTGAGTCTGTCAGCGCGCTTTGTGTCAAGCACAGTTAGCACATCGCCGCAACTTTGCAATTAGACTTAGACTTCTTCTAACCCATCTAGAAATTCGGCTTTCGGGTGCGAGAGCTACCCCCGCCAGCTTTAAACCCTTCCTCTATCTTCCTAGCCTGTGCACGAACCAGTTG
>WBZZ01001172.1:0-75000 GCA_019918135.1 Paulinella micropora | reverse complement strand
GCCTAGTAGTAGTAGTAGTAGTAGTAGTAGTAGTAGTAGTAGTAGTAGTAGTAGTAGTAGTAGTAGTAGTAGTAGTAGTAGTAGTAGTAGTAGTAGTAGTAGTAGTAGTAGTAGTAGTAGTAGTAGTAGTAGTAGTAGTAGTAGTAGTAGTAGTAGTAGTAGGATGCAAGAATCCTGACACTGCCTACGGGCCTAAAGAGGGCGTTGGACACCTCATCATCAGATGATACCTGAGTGTGGGACAAGTTCAGCGTTGATCACATCCTAAGCCGGAGTGTGGTTGGCCAAACCCCCTTGGGGAGTCACCTCGTGTCTACCAGCTTTTGCGAGTGCCACCGTTATATATAGTACTGAGTGAGAATATAACACCTTCACCATATATATATAAATATATATATTATATATATTTATGTATATATATAATATATAGTACTGAGTGAGAATATAACTCTTTCAACATATATATACATATATATATTATTATATATATTATTATATATATTTCCGTTTTTTTTTTTTTTTTTTTTTTTTTTTTTTTTTTTTCTCGTTCCTCACTGAACTAGAACTTTACTTTGACTTCATAAAAGATTAATCTAATATATATATATATATATATATATATATATATATATATTTATTTATATATATATATATATATATTAATATATATATACATATATATATATTTGTTAATTCCATATATATTTATTATTATTGTTATTACTATTTTATTATTATTATATTATTATTATTATTATTTTATTTTATTTTAATATTTTTAATCTAAGTCATTTTATTTTAATACTTTAATATTTTGATAATTTCTCATTACCTTTAATAACTTGAGACGTAGGTCACCATCTAGTTAAATCAATAGCTCTTGAGCTAACGATTTGTATGGATAGACCAGAGGTTAAATTGTTAACTCATTAAACCGAAGGCCTAGGCCTAGTAGTAGTAGTAGTAGTAGTAGTAGTAGTAGTAGTAGTAGTAGTAGTAGTAGTAGTAGTAGTAGTAGTAGTAGTAGAAGTAGTAGTAAGATAGGATGGCAGCCCCCTTGTCGAGGACTATGATCCTACAGACACACCAGAAGCAAGGCCCCTGGTTAGTCTTTTTCTCTCCAAGAAAAAGCCTCATAGCATTAACAGAATATAACGAATTAAAACATGTTGAGTGTAAAAGATGTATCCATTGATAAGAAGAAATCAAACCATTCCAGGAAAGACAAGAACCAAAACATTGAATCTGTAAAGTAAATAAGGTAGAAAGGCAAGGAATGCAATCTTGAAAAACCTGAGTCTCATGATGAGTCTTATTATGACATATATCACAAATCACATCAACAGAGGAACCACAACCATGATTGGAGAGCCCACACCTCAAACAACCCGCTCTTGCCAAAGGTATTAATCTCCTTCCCCCCTCATAATTACGACCTTTTAATTAAATAAAACTGCATTTCTAAGTTCGTCTTCACACGCAGCCAAGTTTGCGTGGAAAGGTACGAAGCCCAATGGAATAGCCAAACTGTGGTGGCACTTGCTCCATTGGAAACTGGTTTTCTCCAAGCGCACTGAGTTTAGTTAGGAGTTTTGGACTTTTTCTTCTTCTTCGCTTTTATTGAGAGAACAATTTTACAATTGGAGTCAGGGAACGTCCACGTGAAAAGTATAGCTAGTAAGTCATACCTTTATCTTAGGTGGAAATCTAGTTATTCAGTCGAGTCGTCACTGTGTGTGTCTGCCTGTCTGTCTGTCTTTCTGTCTTCTTCTTCTTCATTTTTATTGAGAGAACAATTTTACAATTGGACTCAGGGAACGTCCACGTGAAAAGTATAGCTAGTAAGTTATACCTTTATCTAAGGTGGAAACCTAGTTATTCAGTACTAGTTGAGCGTATTAAGGAAGATATCGATATTAAATTAGTATTCAGCTGCTCAGTATTAATATTATATTATAGTTATTAAAATTAATATTTCTGTTTAGATATATTGTGCGGTGATATTAATATTATGTTGTTATGTTATGTATATATGTTATTGTAAAGGTGTAGTCGTTTATGTGCGGCGGCCCCCCCTCTCTTTTCTTTTCCATCTAGAAGAAGTGAAAGAGAGAGAGAGAGAGAGAGAGAGAGAGAGAGAGAGAGAGAGAGAGAGAGAAAGGAGAGAAAGAGAGAGAGAGGGGGGAGTTGAGAGTGGGCGTGGTTGACCATATACGTCGATTGATCCGGAGAGTTCTCCTTCAGGTAGTAGACAAAGGAGCAAGCTTGGTGTTCCCTTTCTCTCTCTCTCTCTCTCTCTCTCTCTCTCTCTCTCTCTCTCTCTCTCTCTCTCTCTTTTTTTTTTTTTTTTTTTTTTTTTTTTTTTTCGCGCGTGTGCATATGTTACATATATTATGATGTTTGTTGATGTTTTAGTAGATATGTCATTAGTGCTTTTTTGAATGGCTTTATTTTTGTTTCATCTGTTATATGTTTTGGAATTGATTTCCATTGATCTGCAAAGATCTTGGTGAGGTATGGGTCTTTGTGGTTAACAAAGAGGCTGCCTTTTGTTGAGTATCGGGTTTTGTATGGATGTATGGTATTGATTGGTGTAAATGTGTTATTGTGGAGTGGTCGGTTGAGGTGTTTTTTAGGGTAAATGAATGGGTGATTTTCTATGCATACACGGAGGGTGTATAGGTGGGTGATGTCGAGTAGTTTGAGTTGATTTAGGATTGGTTTGGTATGTGCGCGGTAGTGTGTTTTTGCAATTATTCTGATTATTTTTTTGTGTATTTTTATGAGTGGTTGTATATATTTCTTTTTGTTGTCATGCGTCCCCCAGATGGAGATGTTTTGTATGAGGTGTGGATATATGTGTGTGTAGTATAGTTGTTTCATTGTTTTGGTGTTTAGATATTTTTTAGCATATAATAATGAGTTGATTGTGGGTTGGAGTTTACGGATTATGTTGTTGATATGTTGGTCATATTTAAGGTTATGTTGTAGTGTTATGCCCAGGAGTTTTGCGTGTTGGCATTGCTCGAGGGTGTGGTTGTTTATTGTTATTGTGATATTTTGTTTTGTTTTATGGAAAATTGTGTATGTTGTTTTTGTTGGGTTGGGTACTAGGTTATTAGAATGGAAGTAGTTTATTAGCTTAGTTATTTCTGTTTGTGTTTTTTGTTGTAAGTCTGTAGGAGTTTTTGCCGTTATTATAAGTGTTGTGTCGTCTGCATATGTATATACTGTTCCTTGTTGTATGATATTGATTATGTCGTTAATATAGAGTAGGAAGAAGGTGGTGGATAATGTGCTGCCTTGTGGGATGCCATGTGTGATGGTGCGTTTGTGGGACTTGGCATATTGTGTGTGGACTTCTTGAATGCGATTTGAGAAGTAGGATTCAAAGAACTGGACTGTGCCTTCGTTGAAATTAAAATTTCGTCGAAGTTTGTCGAGTAACTTTGAATGTTCTACTGTGTCGTATGCTTTCGAGAGGTCTACGTAAAGAGCTAGTACTAGCTCTTCTTTATCTTTATGTTTTTGTATTTGGTTTATTATGGTTTGGACTGTCATGGTTGTGCTTGAGTTAGGTCGGAATGCGTATTGTGTATGTGATATTATGTTGTGTTTTGTTAGGTGGTCCATTATTTGTTTATTTATTATTGTGTCAAACACTTTAGCTATTATGGGTAGTAGTGATATCGGTCTGTAGTTGGCTGGCATGCTTGTGTCGCTGGCTTTGTATAGTTCTATTACTTTTGTTGTTTTGAGTGCGTCTGGGTATTTATTTTCATTTATGGCTTTGTTGAAGAGGTTGGTAAGCATAGGTGTGAGGAAGGCGTGCATGTCTTTTATAAGTGTTGGTTTTATTTTGTATATGTCCTCTGCTTTATCTCTGTTCATATTTTTTAGTGTTTTGTTTACAATGTCTTCTGTTGTGTTATGTAGTTTGAAGCTTGGATGTGTTTGTTTGTTTTCTTCCGCTCTCTCTTCTTGTTGTTGTTTGTGTTCGGTTGTTGGTATGCTGTTGCTTGTTTTTTTACCTATTGTTATGTAGTGATCGTTGAGTGCGTTTGCTATTTCTATGGGGTCTGTGTGTGTTTTGTTGTTGTACTGTATTGTGGTTGGTGACGCTCTCGGTGGTTTGTTGTTAGGTACTAATTCTCTGAGTTTTCTGTGTTGTTTTTTTGGGTTGTTTTTATTTTCTTCTAGCGTCTTCATTATTTCGTCTTTTTTGGCTTTGTGTATTATTTTGTCGACTTTGTACCTCTGTGTCCTGTATGCCTGTTTGTTTTCTGTTGTCGGGTTATCTCTCCATTTTTTATACAGTAGGTGCTTTTTTCTTATTTGCCTCTTTATTATGGGGCTGCACCAGCTTTTTCTTCTATTGCATTGCTTGGGTTTTCGTTCGAAGTGTTCTATTACTTTTGTTATTGTTGTTTGTATGTCTCTAAACTTTTGGTTTGTGTCGCTGCTTTCTGTGTTGTCCTGCGTGATGTATTCTAACTGTGTTTTGAGGTTTGCTAGGATTGCGTCTTTGTTTTTGTCGTACATGTTTTTGGTAAGTCTGGGTGTGTTGTCTGTGTCTGGTTTTCTTGTGCGGGTGTGTATTATTGCGTATATGGGGTGGTGGTCTGATATGCATGGGCTTATAATGTTTGATTCTATGTTGGCATTGATGTTGGTGATTATCATGTCTATGAGTGTGTGGGATGTTGTGTGGACCATGTCGTGTCTTGTTGCTTTTGTTATTGTTGTGTAGAGGTTGTTGTGTACCATTAGGTTTTGAAAGTCTGTGTGTGGTTTATGTATGTTGTCGAGTAGGTTGTAGTTGATGTCACCTACTAGTGTTATTGTGCTTGTAGGCGTTTTCTGTAGTATGCTGTTTATGTTATTTTGTAACGCATGCATGAATTGTTTGTCTATGAGTGGGCGTCTATACATACCTATTATTGTGTGTATTGGTTTGTTTTTAAGTTTATTATTATATATTCTTAGTGTTAGTGGAGTTTTGCATGAGTCCGATATGGTTTGTTTATCGACTATTGTAATGTGCATGTTGCTTTTATAGTATATTGAGATGTCGATGTGATGTTTAGCTGTGTATGTAGGGATTGGAAATGCGTTGTTACTGGTTGGTTGGGTTATGTAGTTATCTGTGAGTATGATGATGTCTGGTTGGAAGGGTAGGAGTTGTAGGTGTGTGATTAGGTCTTGATGGTGTGCTTTGAGGGAGTGGATGTTGGTGTGGTATATTGTGATTGTATTGTTGTGTGTGTTGTTGTTTTTATTGTTATTGTTATTTTTATTATTATTGTTGCTGTTGTTTTTTATGTTCTTATTATATGTTTTATTTTTGTTATTTTTTGAAGTGAGAGACAGGTATGGTTTGAAGGATTGTGGGAGGAGGTTAGGGTGGGTGAGATGCTCTGGGGGTTTATTTTGGGTGCTCATTTAGATGTTCATGGGTGTGTTGTTGTGCTGTTGGTTTGGCTTGTGGGGTATGTGTAATTCTTTGATGATTTTGATGTCTTCTTCTGTCTTGATTACCAACCTGTGCTCCTTTGTCTGCTCCTTGAAGAAGACTTCGCCGTCTCTGGTCCAGACGTAGATGGTAGCGCCAGTGGCCTCAATGAGCTCTTTCTTTAGCTTGATTGCATGTTTTAAGAGCATGAGGGTGTTTGGTGGGAGGCTTTCGTTGATGAATATTTTGAATGTTTGGTCTACGAGGTGTGTGCCTGTCCAGTCTACTGTTTCGTGGGTGAGTGGTTGGAGTGGGTCGTGTTTTTTGAAGTGGGTTTTGATGTTGTTTGTGCTGAAGCGCACTATGATAGCAGGTGGTTGTTTGGGTTCCTCTCGTCTGGGTTTTGTGCTCTTTGCTCGAAAGCATTTGATGATGTCACCTTCCTGGTATGGAATGTTTTTTGCATTCATCATTGCTTTCACTATGTTCAGAGTGTTCTCTTTGGGCATGTATGGTATGCCAGAAATGCTGAGTTCGCATGTTGGGTCTCGTTGATTCTGTCTCTGGTTTTCTGTGGCCTGTTTGCGTTCTGGTGGGTGGCTAGCGCTGAATGTGTGTGCATGTGTATTGGTTTGTGAGTTAGCTTGTAGAGATTTGAGAAACTCGGTTGTGTTGTTAGACCATTGACCATACATAGCAGGGAGTGGTGTTTTTGCTTGGCGCTCTTGCAAATTTTTCCATTTGTTGAATTGGGATTTGGTTTCGTTGAGCTCTAGTCGGATGGAGTCCATGGTAGCAGTGAGCTGGCTGAGTTCAGTTTGGTGTTCTGACAGGCGCTGATCTTGCTTCTTGCTTGCCTCTGTTTGCTTCTCGGTTTGTTGGTTAATCTTGGCTTCGAGTTGGCTCGTTTGATTGCGCAGGTCGAGTATGTCTTGGCTCAGTTTGGCAGTTGCATGAATTGACTTCTCTTGTTGTTCAGTGATCATGGTTTGGAGGTCTTTTCGGATACCCTCTTTGAAGGGCTCCAGTACAGTTTGCATCTTATCTGCTATTTGCTTAAATATGTCGTTGAGGTGAGGCGCGAGCATGTTGCCAAATTGTTGTTGAGAGATGCTCTGCTGTAACGTCTTTACGTCGTCGTTGGCGTCTCCGGGTCCGTTGTCGTTGTTGCCTGTGTCGACGTCGCTGGTTCGTGCTGGTCTGGTTGGTGTTTTGAGCGGTTTGGCGTCGTCCCTTTCTTCGTGGTTGGCTTCGTTGGCTTTGCTAGGGGCATCGTTCTTGTCGCTTTGTTCTTCGTGATCGCTTTCTTCGTCTTCCCATTCGGTGGAAAGTCCGCTTGTCACTTCCTTGCCTTTTTCTTTGGTTTTTTTGCCTTTTTTCTTTTTTCTTTTTTGGAGAGAGGAAGGTCTGTTGGCTCCGTCGTTGATTTTTGGGGCTTGTTCTTGGGCTTGTTCGCTTCTTGTTGGTGTACTTTGTTGTTTTCGTTTTTTGACGGCCTCCATAACTGCCCAATGTTATAACGGATCTCTGTCCGTCTTTCTGTCCTTCTCGTACGTCTGTCTATCTGTCTGTCTGTCTGTCTGCCTGCCTGCCTGTCTGTCTGTCTGCCTGTCTGTCTGTCTGTGTGTCTGCCTGTCTGTCTATGTGTGTGTGTGTGTGTGTGTTTGTGTGTTTGTCTGTCTGTGTGTGTGTGTGTGTGTGTGTGTGTGTGTGTGTGTGTGTCTGTCTGTCTGTCTGTCTGTCTCTGTCTGCCTGTCTGTCTATGTGTGTGTGTGTGTCTGTGTGTGTGTGTTTCTATGTATGTATGTATGTATGTATGTATGTATGTATGTATGTATTTAAAATATGTATGTACATATGTATGTATGTATGCATGTATGTATGTATTTATGTATTTATGTACACATGTATGTATGTATGTACATATGTATGTATGCCATATGTATGTATGTATGTATGTATATGCATATGTATGTATGTGTGTATGTATGTATGTATGTATGTATGTATGTATGTATGTACGTATGAATGTATGTATGTATGTATGCAGGCATGCATGCAAGTACTCATGCATGCATGTATGTATGTATGTATGTATGTAACATATGTATGTATGTATGTATGTATGTATGTATGTATGTACGTATTTATGTATCTATGTATGTACATATGTATGTATGCATGTATGCATGCAGCATGCAATGATGTATGTATGTATGTATGTGTGTGTATGTGTGTGTGTGTATGTATGTATGTATGTATGTATGTATGTATATATATGTACGTACGTACGTATGTATATATGTATGTATGCATGTATGTGTGTATGTGTGTATGTATGTATGTGTTACATACATACATACATACATACGTACGTACGATGTAGGTATGTAGGTATGTAGGTATGTAGGTAGGTATGTAGGTATGTACATTGTATGTATGTGTGTATGTATGTGTGTATGTATGTATGCATGTATGTATGTATGTATGTATGTTTGTTTGTTTGTTTGTATGTATGTATGTATATATGCATGTATGACTGCATACATGCATGATTTATGTATGCATGTATGTATGTAAGTAAGTATGTATGTATGTAGGTATGTCTGTATGTATGTATGCATGCATGCATGCATGTATGCATGCATGTATGTATATGTATGTATGCATGTATGTATGAAAATATGTATGCATGTATGTATATATGCATGCATGTATGCATGTATGTATGTATGTATGTATGTATGTATGTATGTATGAATGTATGTATGCATGCAAGCATGCATGCATGCATGCAAGTACTCATGCATGTATACATGTATGTATGTGTATGTATGTATGTATGTATGTATGTATGTATGTATGCATGTATGCATGTATGTATGTATGTATGTATACATGTATACATGTATGCATGTATGCATGTATGTATGCATGCATGTATGTATGTATGTATGTATGTATATATGTCTTTCCCCTCTCTCCCTCTCTCCTCTCTCCACTTTATCCATCTGTCTCTCTCTCCCTCGCCGAGGCTCTCTCTCTCTCTATTTCACTCTCTCTCTCTCTCTCTCTCTCTCAACCTCTCACTCTCGCTCAGCTCTCTCAGGCTCTCTCTCTCATCATCATCATCAGCCTACCGTTATTAAGTATTAATAATATTGATCAACATGAATGATTAAATAATATCGAATAATAACGTTAAATAATATTGAATAATATTGAATAATATTGAATAATATTGAATCATAATATCATCATTGAATCATAGCAATATTGAATCAGTAGTAACAGACTGTAACACTAATTGAATAATAGTATGATTGAATAATATTGAAACATAATATTGAATAGTATTGAATAGTATTGATTATTAATAATATAATACTAATTGAATAATATTGTCGGAACAAGATCATATTATCATACAGAACTTATTATGATCCATGCAGTGATGTGAATACCGTACCGGCTCGGACCGAATTGAAAGTTATTATTATTGTCATGGTCGGATACTGTGTTAATTCAAAGTTTCTTCGAGTCAAGTTTTTACATCTATTATAATCATATTTTGAGTTCTATTATAATATTAATACTAGCTAGTGACTTCAATTTATCATCAGTGATAAGCCTACGGTCACGTTCTGTTTTATTATCAACTGTGACTGCCAATGGCACCGTCATATTATAACTTGATCAAGTTATTAGTATGTTGATTAATATTAATATTGATTAATATATATTAATCACTATTCAGTGCCGGATTCAACTTGAGTTGAACTCAAGTTCATATTGATTAAGTGAGATTGATTAATATTGATTAATATTGGTCGGATTAATTAACAATGATTCATAATAACTTGAGACGGTTGATTAATACTGATTGCCTGGATTGGTATTGGCTGATTAATATTGATTTTTTTTTTTTTTTTGCATAACCTTGATTAATATCAGTGAATAATTTAATAATCATAGGGTAATCATGAATGACATCAATGTCGACTCATTTACATACATACATAAATACATGCATGCATGCATGCATGCATACATGCATGCATGCATGCATACATGCATGCATGCATGCATGCATACATACATACATATGTATGTATGAGTAGAAGAAATGTCGATAGGCCTGATAAAACAGGATGCCATTTTTGCATGGGTGGGATAATCTATTGCCTTTTTGTCCCGGCCCATGCAGGAAAAAATGGCATTTGCATATCCACAACCACAACTTTCTTTGTTTCATTGTTTTTGCGGTCACTGGTGCCACCTGTGTTTTTGTGGTAGGCGGTGGCACCTGACCCTCACCCACAAGCGCGAGTTTTCCTGTTTTTTTTTATAAATACCAGCCATTCATTTATTTTTTAAAAAAACATACGATTGCACAAACGCTAATCTTGCCAGGCCTTCGATGATTCGTCGAAGTGCGCGCACCAGGGGTGTTGTCTGTGTCACGACCAGTCCGAGCAAGGCTGCCGCGCCCAATGCGGGCGGCCCTGCAAAGATTACTACTCGCTCAACAGCCAAGGCTGCCGCGCCCAATGCGGGCGGCCCTGGCTGGAAAAGCGGTAAGGTTGTGGCACCACCAGCTCCTGGTCGTACGCACCTGGCTGGAAAAGCGGTAAGGTTGTGGCACCACCAGCTCCTGGTCGTACGCACCGAGAAATAAACACTCAGCTGGACAGCGGCAGTGTAAATTCTGCAGAAGTCTGGACCTTTCGTAGAAATCTCTCTCGTATACTAGCTGAATTCTTACGAAAGATACAGCCTGTCAGTTTTCCAGTGGAAAAGGGAAATGTGCAATTTCACGTGAAATCTCACAGTCTGGACCTTTTGTTAGAATCTAGGCTACTATACAGGCTGATTTCTAACAAAAGGTCCAGCATTCAGTTTTCCGGGGAAAAAAGATTAAAAAAAAGAGAGGAGGGAAGGGGGGGGAGGTCACCGCCTAACTGATCAGTGGCTGTCGTAACTTAGCCGTCTTGTGGTGGGTGCCCCGCTCCTCCCTCTTTTCTTTTCCTATTTTCCAGTGAAATCTCACAGTCTGGACCTTTTGATAGAATTTGGCTTGTATAGAGGCTGATTTCTAACAAAAGGTCCAGCATTGCAGTTTTCCCGTGGAAAAGGGAAATGTGCAATTTCCCGTGAAATCTCACAGTCCGGACCTTTTGTTGGAATCTAGGCTACTATACATGCTAATTTCTAAAAAAGGTCCAGCCTTCAGTTTTCCCGGGGAAAAAGTAGAAAAAAAAGAGAAAAAGAAGGGAGAGAGAGAGGGAAGGGGAGAGGGGGGTGGTCACCGCGTAACTGATCAGTGGCGATCGCAACTTAGCAGTCTTATGGTGGGTACCACTCCTCCCCTCCCTCTCTCTCCTCTCTCTTCCTTTTTTCCCCGTATCCCCGTGAAATCTCACAGTCTGGACCTTTTGATGGAAATCCTGCTACTATATGGCTGGATTCTGATCAAAAGGTCCGCCACTGAACCGTCTGGTGGTGGGTGCCACCCCTCTTCCTTTTTCCCCCGTATCCCCGGTAAATCTCACGGTCTGGACCTTTTGATGGAAATCCGGCTAGTATAAGGGCTGGATTCTGATCAAAAGGTCCGCCACTGAACAGTCTGGTGGTGGGTGGCACCCCCTCCTTTTTTCCCGGGAATCTCATGGTCTGGACCTTTTGATGGAAATCCGGCTAGTATAGGGGCTAATTTCCATCAAAAGGTCCTCCATCCCGGGAATTTAGGTGGTGGGTGCCACTTTCCGGGAAAATGTCACGGTCTGGACCTTTTGATGGAAATCCGGGCTAGTATAGGGGATGGATTTTGATCAAAAGGTCCGGGTCAAGGAAATTTGCCTGGTTCAGCGGCTAGTCGGGACCTTTTGATGGCAATCAGGCTAGTGTAGGGGCTGGATTTTGATCAAAAGGTCCGGAAGATTCCGGACCTTTTGATGGAAATTAGGTTGTATGAGGCTGGATTTTGATCAAAAGGTCCGGAAGATTCTGGACCTTTTGATGGAAATTAGGTTGTATGAGGCTGGATTTTGATCAAAAGGTCCAGAAGGCAGGTTAAGGCTTTAGCAGTAGGGGGGTTGGGAGGGCTGCGAGGGCGGAGAGGGTGGCGAGCGCCCCCCATTGGCGACCCTTGGTCCGGGGGAAAAGGGATCAGGTTGCTATGTGGGCAGTGACTGAGACTAAAAAAATTTCTTCTTTGTTTATAAAGAGTACGACGACTGAAGAAGACTAACCATGCTGGCAGTCTGTCCTACCTGTGGCGCCTTCTTTTTCGAAGGCCAGCTGTACTGGTCGGGGACAGGGAAAAGAGGCGACCCTCGGGACTTAGCATCGCTTGTGTGCCGACCTTACGGTGACGGCGCCTGTATCAACCCCGCGCGAGACGTTCCGGGCGGAGACACCTGGGAAGAACGCGTGCGCTTCGTCGACAATTTTCTTGTAAAATAATTAAAAACTTTTTTTTCTCTTGTTGAGTTAGTAAAATAAATGGACTCTGGCCGGGGTAACAAGCGCCGCCGGCTCGATGGTTCGACTGACTCTTTTGTGCTGCCTGGGGCCGGACAGAACGGCAACGTCCTCGTCTCGGACGGCGACGGGGGCGTGAGATGGGCGAGTGACGGCGCGCCGGGCCTCGGCAGTCATGTGACAGACTACGCCAACCCTCACCAAGTCACTGCCTCCCAAGTCGGAGCTCCTACCACCACAGCCTTTAACTCACACACAACGAACTACAGCAACCCCCACCAAGTCACAGCCGCCCAAGTCGGAGCTCCCACCACTACAGCCTTCAACTCGCACGCGAGTGACTACAATAATCCGCACCAAGTGTCGCTCGCGAATCTCGTGAACTCGTCGACGCTCAAGCTGACGGGGGCAGGCGGCGACAGCACGCTTTCCGCTCCGACTTCTGGTTCTTCTTCGCTCAGGCTGCCGACCGCTCTACCAAGCAGCACGTCACTAGTGACTATCGGCGCCAGTGGCCAGCTCGGGCACACACAGCAACCGACGACCGAAGTGATAGCACCAGTCTGGCCGACCGCCTACAGCAGCTGGACAACCGTTTCAAACACTTTGGCGACCGCGAATTCGTGGACCCTGTCGTCTTCTACCTCAAACGCCAACTCCGACTACCGGGTAGACAGAATTGTGCTGAACGACGCCTTTTCTTACTGGGCCTCCGGTTTTAACACTTATGTCAACGGCGTAGGCAGCGAGTGGGTTAAGATATTCAACCCGCGCAAGCACCGCCTGTCCTCCATTGCCCTATGGAACGCGAATAACCTCACCGGCAATCTGGCACCCAAGCAGGTGTTGCTCCAGGGCTCCGATAACGGCACAACCTATGTCGACCTGAACCGTTTTACCGGTCTGGCAGGGGGCTGGTACACACTGAACACTCTGACCCCTTCTGCTGTGTGTCATGTCTGTGTGTGTCATGTATGTATGTCATGTATGTATGTCATGCATGTATGTCAAGTGCCTATGTCATGTAAGTATGTCATGTATGTACCTGCTCAATGCGCAGGACAACCGTGGCACAGATGCCTAGAAGTAGTAGTAGAAATGATGATATAAAAGTAATCGTAGTCGCAGTAGTCGCAGTAGTAGTAGTAGTAGTAGTAGTAGTAATAATAATAATAATAATAATAATAATAATAATAATATGTATGTATGTATGTATCGTCTGCCAATTGCTGAGCCAAAAGGCCATGTGCATCCAGTCCTCCATTCCATAAGGAAAGTCTCCACACCAATCGGTGGAATAAAGGAAGTGACGGCATAGAACATTACTCTAGGAGCTTTATACCAATCAGCCCATGGAAAGGGACCGATGGCCTATGTACTCCCTAATAATAATAATAATAATAATAATAGGCTTCCTCAGACTATAGCATCAGATCCAGATCCTGGACATGTGCCTCCATTGGGTCACCGGGGTCAGCCGATCCCAACGCATTGTCAGAACACCAAACAGACATAGCAGCAACAGCAACAGCAGGGGCAGATGGGGGCTGTGAAGTGCATGAAGAGCTAGATGCGAGGGTGTTAGCTGAAGAGAAGAACTCGGAGACACTACGCTGAACTCCCGAACCCCTCTCTCTAGCCAGGACGTCCACTCTGCGCGGACGGCCGCGCCGCGCAACATCAACGTCACTTGGGGGAGAGGGTGGGACAGAAGCTGATGGAACCTCAGTGAGGTCAATCACCTCCTCGCCCCCATCCTCCACCCCAAGCTCCTCCCTTTTACCCTCCCTAGCAGACCAACACTCAGACACATATGATCCAAACAACACATCCAACTTTGGAGGGGGACGCAACGCTGTAACCCCTAACAACGCAGCAAGCCTAAAGTTACTGCGGAAGCGCGACTTCCCCTGAAAAAGCTTACAAAACAATCGTGATTGATCCACAGGCGACATATCATCCCAACCCTGCCGCACAGAGCCCTCCCGCTCCCGCCCAAGCAACACATCCTCCACCACAACCTCACCGCCTACGACCTCACCACCCTCCTCACTCCCTCCATCCCCCTCAGCACCCCCCACAGCCATGCCACCGAGCCTCTGCATACTCAGCAACAGCTGCTTACGTCTCGCCTCATGCATGGGGCAATCCCATAAGAAGTGCGCAAGGGACTCATTGACATCATCATGACAACAGAAGCAGCGAGGGGACATGCTTCTGACCAATTTGCTGCGGTACAACCGAAGGCGGTTGTTGCAGCTGAGCAACCTTCTCCGAAGCAGATTATAATGCGCATCATCAAGGGCTACCCATCTTGGGAACTCCTTAGTTCCAAAGACTTGTCTTAGGATGACTCGCAGGCCATCAGTAAGATCGCTGCCTGCCTCTCGCTTGTCCCACATCAGTTGCTGCACCATCTTGACGTCCTGCTGAAGGGCCCACTTGTCCACAGTCGAACTCCAACCCTCGAGGTCCTTCTCTGAGCTATTTAGGAGCTCCTGAAGCCCTTGTTGTAGATCCATTGAGTCCCTGATAGCGCCTTCGGCCTCCGCAGTCCAGTCGGATTTGACTTGAGATGCGATGACAGGAAATCGCTTCTCCGGTAGAACACGCAGCCGTCCATAGAACTTCAGTTGCGCCGCCCGCCGCAAACGCTCCGCACTGAAAGAGCGCGCCAGAAAGAGTGTAATCTACTTGCTTGTCTTAGGGCTGATGCCGAGAATCATCCTCATGGGGCGCAGCATTGCTGCCTCCAGCTTGGTGAGCTGCGATACGGGGGCACGCCAGACATCGAAGGCGTACTTCAGCTTGGCCCCCACAAGTTGATTCCAGCACATGAGACGATACCTAGCTTGTATCTCACCTGCACACCACAAAGAGTACCAACCTGCGGTGGCGACTTCAGTGACACGCGTAGCCCGCAGGGCCTGCTCCTTCCACTTCAGGTCGTCGGTGATAACCACTCCCAGGTACTTGTACTGACTGGTGACACAAAGCTTCTGGCCGCGAAACCACACCACGGGCTCACCTCGCTCCCTGATACTTGGTCGTTTCGCCTTGCTCGACGTGTAAATGGGCATGATTTCCGTCTTGCCGGGCTTCAAGTTGACTTCCAGCCTGTAATCTTCCGCGAACTTGGCCACAACATTGACCATCTTCTGGAGCTCGGTGCGACTGTGAGCGATGAGGGCCACGTCGTCCGCGTATAGAAGTGCCTTGATGTCGTTCAGCCGCTTCACATCCGTGATCTTGAGGGCACTCGCCAGCCGATCACACAGCTCATCCATAAAGACGTTGAAGAGTGTGGGAGAGAGAGGGGAACCCTGTTGGACGCCTACACCCTCCAGTACTTCGGGGGTGAGTGCTCCATCAACTAGCACTTGCGACGAAGTCTGCTCGTAGCACCTGCGTAGCGTGCGCCAGAACTTGCCCCTTACACCCAGCTTCCAGAGCCTCTCAAATAGACCATCTCTCCAAACAGACGGGAAAGCCTTGCGTAGATCGACGAACAGGACATACGACTCCCGCTTCTGCTGCTGACGCCCCTTCAACCTCTGCCAAAGGGTAAAGACCTGATCCGTAGTGCGACGCCCCGGGCGGAAGCCTCCCTGCTCTGGACGTAGCTTATCCGGGCCATCCACGAAGAGCGTTAGACGAGTAGCTAATAAGGACAGATACAGCTTACCAAGGCAACGAATAATCGAGATATCCCTCCAGTTGTCAGGATCCGTAGGATCCCCACCCTTGGGGATATTGACGATGATTCCCTTGCCCCAAGCTTTTGGAGTCCTCTCGGCTTCTCGAATCCAGTTGAAGTACTGCGTTAAGTAGCCATTGATGTAGGCGCCGCCATACTTGAGCATCTCGTTCTTCACTTTGTCCTCGCCACAAGCTTTGTGGTTACTCAGGGCACGTTGCCTTGCAAGGACCTCCTCTTGCGTGAACGGCTTGTCCAGCTCTTCGCAAGTGTCTTCACCTACTTCGTGCTCCTTCATAGCCCGGGCCACCTCATCTCTGAAGCGATCGTTCCAGTGGAACTGCCGCTTAGCTTCGGCTTCCTCCCACTCCAGCGAGCCTGCTTCTGCACAGCACTCCAACACAACAGCCGCACTTGCCGGATTTTCCCGTGGCTTCACCGAATTCTTCCGAAATTCCTCCCACCGAGCGACCTTTTCCTGCAGCGTACACGCCAGTGAGCCATCCTCCCTTTGCACCGGCGCGGAGACCTTCGTTCTGCGTGCCCCGCCAAGCCGCTTCGCGAGTAGCCAAAAGCGCTTTGAGGATTGCTCGCGTTGACATTTGACCGCTTCTTCCTGCACTTGCTTGAAGGAGGCGGACTTCTTGGCCCGAGTTGCCTTCCGAATTTGCTTGCGGAGCCGTAGCCAATTCAGACGGGCTTCCGCATTCGATTCATCCCTCCTGTATGCTGCGTAGGCCTCCCGGCGCTGTTGAATGAGCTCCTTTAGCTCCCCGTCGAACCAATTGTTGGTGAAACGGGGTCGTATACATCTGGAGCCAAGGACCCGGTGCGCCGCCATTCGGAAGGACTGCGCCACTCGCTCGGTGACGTCATCTACCACCCGTTGGCTGTCGGCACCACCCGATAGGTCAAGCTCAGGCAGCTGATGCACTCCAAGCTTCTGTAGGCAATGCTGGAATACGTCATCGAACTTGTCGCGTAGATAATCCAGCGCTTGCTTCGCAGCGTGATCATTACCCGAGACACCAGCACCAATAAGCTTATCAACACGAAAGGACCTGTAAGGTTTCGCAGCCCGCTTTGGTCGGCGCTGGCCGCTCCACGTCAGTTCGGCCCATACTGCCTTGTGGTCCGTATCAAGATCATCGTCGCATACTCCGAACTTTGCTCCAGCTGCCAGGCCAGGCGACGCGCAGATGTAATCGAGGAGGTGCTTGCCTGTGCCCATGCCGCGCTGCTCACGCCGGGACCACCAGTAGGACCCTTCCACTGGGCACGAGAAGCCGCTCAGATTTCGCAGGCCCGTAGCGACGAGGACAGCCGCGAGTCTCTTGCCGTTCTCCGAACGTACCGGTGCTCCCTTATCATCGACCTCCCCGTGCTGACCGACGATGCCCTCCTCTTTTCGGCTGCATGCCGGCCCGAGCTTCGCGTTGGCATCCGCCACCGTGACCACAAGACCTTTGGCTCCAAAAAAAGCTATAGCTGCCTGCCAGGCCGCATACGCCTCTGACGACTCTTCTTCCTGCGTTTCCTGGGGAAAGTAGCCGTTGCCCACATAGATATCCTGAGCGCCGGTAACACCCGAGGCGATACGCAGCCACACTTGCTGCCGGTGGTCGACGGGGGCTGACACCAGGTTGCAATACGGACCAAGGAAGTTAGCCACCGCGAATAGAACCCCACCCTTGCAGCGATTTTTCTCGCTGACCTCCGCAGGTTTTCCAAAAATCCGGAATCCATCCAGGCTGCATTTGGAAAGTTGCTTCTTGCCCATGCGGTGCTCCTGAGCCCCGATGACTAGCCAGCCCTCGTGCTTGTAGAATGATGCCCATTCCGCCGTGCCTACGTTGTCGTATCCCGTTTTACCCTGCCAGTTGTGACTCGCGACGAGTAGCTTGAAGCCGGTATCGAACTGCTTGGAGCGGTGCTTCTTGGCTCGTTTCCGGACCCGACGGCCGCGCTTGGCTTCCGCCCTCGTGCTGCCCCCCTCTGCAGGTGCTTGCGCAGGTTGGTCCCCCACTGCACTGGCCGCCGAATGCAGGGGCACCACCTGCACATCAGCACACTCAGACACACACTTAGGTGCATCGGCAGCCAATTCCGAAGACACCACCTGCACATCATCAACACATTCTTCATGCAGAGGCAAGACGCGATATCCCGTCGCAGCTTCCTCCTTCCGGACCGCCGCTTCCCCACGCAGATGGATGCGAATAAGCCTTCGGACACGTTCCCTGTCCCTGAACCTGCGCCCAAGGGCCACATTGACCCCTCTGCCGAAGAATTTGAGATGTTTGAGTTGCTGCAACGCCGTCTGCCTGCTGTCATCGTCCTCGTAGACCAGCTCCAGGTGACGAGACATTCGCTGGCCTTGCCACTCCATTACCGGGACCACCAGACCAAGACCGCTCATTTTGGAGGCGATCTCCTGTAGATTGGCGCGTTCTGAGAGCCCCCAGACAATCAGATTACGCCCGTCCTTGTCGTACCGATCTACCCGCCGGTGCCGTCGAGGCGGCGGTGCCATCTGCCATATAGCGCCGCTCGCCTTATGTTGAAGCGCCGACCCGTGTGCCAGGTTTGGGGAGGAAGGATGAGGCGCAGCTAAGATAGCCTCTCCACGTGGTTCAGGAATTCCGTCATATACGCGAGCCCTCATCCTCCCATCCTGGGACATCGGGCCAGAGCCCGTCGAAGAGGCATTCCCACGGGGATTGTCCAGGTCTTCGGCGATTCTACCTTGTCCCATAAGGGCCACAGTGGTAGCTCCGTGCTTCGCGTATTTGTAATCCATTAAGAGTAGTAGACGGCCAATGTCGCTGGCCATCACCGCCGCGCCTCTTTACGCCGAGGAAAGCGCCCGTCCATGCAATAGCATCGGCGGTATCTGCAACACACACTACACGCATTTTCGCTGGATGCTGCCACGTCGCTTCGTGCCCTTGGGCGCCCGCCAGCACCCCCAGCGTCACCAGAACCTGCCTCACGCACTACACACACTCTCCATCGCATCGCCAACGCCTCTACTCTCATGCCTTATGGACTTTCAGCTGCTCCTAACAATACACATCATGAGGTACGGGTGTCCCCGAGTGGAGCCAGATCGGACGGCGTGCCGCTGAAACTCCTCCCCCACGTGGGTATAGAAGGCGCGAACCTAGCGGTACCTATAGGGTCTTACAGACAAGTATAGTAATCCCAGCCGAAGCTGCTCAGTTAGAAATGCAACGGTGGAGGGTGTGAATGCATGGGGCAAGGCACGGCAACGCAGCAAGGCACTGGCAAGGCATTGGGACCGACTGAAGCCCCTCTCCAACGTGCGCTCATCATGTGTTCCAGTTAGGCAACCCCGAAGAAGCGAAGATAGGGAGGAGACAAAACCCAGATAGGATGAAGATAGGATTAACATGAAGCCGAAATGGAGCCGAGTTGGAACAGGCCAACTCGGCCCCATCTCGGCTCAATGTGAATCCTATCTTCAACCCATCTCGGTACTGTTTCCTCCCAATGCTCACCTCAACAAGATCACCAAACCGGAACTGGAAGCCCCCAGGCATTTACTCGGCAGGAAATTCGGCGAAAATGGGCTAACCAGGAAACCAGACCCAACCCAGCCAAGAAAAACGAGCCAACCAACAATCCAACAGACAACCCCACAACTGCCTGGCCGAACCCCTACCGAGTAAATGCCCAGTTGAGAGTTGCGCATATCCCGGTGACCGCCCTCCCCAAGCGGTCACCTTCGTGGGGAGAGGCCCAACCACCTCCTCTTCCCGTGGAGTGCCATCTTGTGCACCCCTCCAGAATAATAATAATGATAATAATAATAATATTATAATATTAATAATAATAATAATGACAATTATACCAGTAATAGCAATAATAATAGACTGATCAGTCAATTGGCCTTTGATCCTGTCGGACATGTGCCTCCATTGGTAGCACGGGGCCGTTCAGTGACGCGGCTCCGCTCCAAAGACTCGAGCAATAATAATAATAATAATAATAATAATAGTGCTTCTCTGTCAATGGCTGATGCAAATCTGCACATGCGCCTCCATCGTCTCACCCGTGAGAGGAGTACGAAGATTTGACGATAGGCTCTAATGACACCCCCGCACGGGCAGTTTCAACACTTCCAGACGGACCGGTATGTTCAATGAAAATACTGGTGGCACCGACGGGAATCGAACTGGCGACAGGGCCCAGATGGTAGAACTTGACCACTGGGCTATCACGGTGTCCATAATAATAATAATAATAATAATAATAATAATAATAATACTATATCTGAGGCGTACTGATGCAGCTAATGGCATATCCTCAACGGACATAAGCCTCCAATACCCTTGTTCGAGGTCCTCCACCCCCCCGTGTCAGTCTCTCGCCTGATGATCGGGGCCACCGATGGAGCTCCTGAGGGCAAGACTGCACTAAGCCGAGGTTATTCCGCAGTCCCAGCAACCTCTTGCAAGACGTCACCGAATGTGCAAGTGCATACACCAAGCGCGGTTGCTAGAGCTGCCTCGAAACCCCACCCATAACAATCTGGTGTCTGCTGGGTCCTGGGCTATCAACCAGCATATGCGGAGTTTAAGATCTTTTACGCGCGCAACGACCCTCCTCCCCAGCATCTACCACCAAAGGGTTATGAGTTGGCGTCACAGTTTAACGCCTTGAGGCCATTGGGCTGGAACTCTGTTTAGCAAGTGTGACTAGGTTTTTTCATCGGGATTTCCCTCAAATATGTCACAGTCAACACTCCAAGGCAGATTTACTATATCTGAGGCGTACTGATGCAGCTACTGGCATATCCTCAACGGACATAAGCCTCCAATACCCTTGTTCGAGGTCCTCCACCCCCCCGTGTCAGTCTCTCGCCTGATGATCGGGGCCACCGATGGAGCTCCTGAGGGCAAGACTGCACTAAGCCGAGGTTATTCCGCAGTCCCAGCAACCTCTTGCAAGACGTCATCGAATGTGCACGTGCATACACCAAGCGCGGTTGCTAGAGCTGCCTCGAAACCCCACCCATAACAATCTGGTGTCTGCTGGGTCCTGGGCTATCAACCAGCATATGCGGAGTTTAAGATCTTTTACGCGCGCAACGACCCTCCTCCCCAGCATCTACCACCAAAGGGTTATGAGTTGGCGTCACAGTTTAACGCCTTGAGGCCATTGGGCTGGAACTCTGTTTAGCAAGTGTGACTAGGGTTTTTCATCGGGATTTCCCTCAAATATGTCACAGTCAACACTCCAAGGCAGATTTAATAATAATAATAATAATAATAATAATAATAATAATAATAATAATAATAGTGCTTCTCTGTCAATGGCTGATGCATTTCTGCACATGCGCCTCCATCGTCTCACCCGTGAGGGGAGTACGAAGAATTGACGATAAGCTCTAATGACACCCCCGCAAGGGCAGTTCCAACACTTCCAGACGGACCGGTATGTTCAATGAAAATACTGGTCCAGACGGAGCGGTATGTTCAATGAAAATACTGGTGGCACCGACGGGAATCGAACTGGCGACAGGGCCCAGATGGTAGAACTTGACCACTGGGCTATCACGGTGTCCATAAAATAATAATAATAATAATAATAATCACAATACTACTACTACTACTACTACTAATAATAATAATAATAATAATAATAATAATAATAATAATAATAATAATAATAATAATAATAATATGTATGTATCGTCTGCCAATTGCTGAGCCAAAAGGCCATGTGCATCCACTCCTCCATTCCATAAGGAAAGTCTCCACACCAATCGGTGGAATAAAGGAAGTGACGGCATAGAACATTACTCTAGGAGCTTTATACCAATCAGCCCATGGAAAGGGATCGATGGCCTATGTACTCCCTAATAATAATAGTAATAATAATAATAATAGTGCTTCTCTGTCAATGGCTGATGCATTTCTGCACATGCGCCTCCATCGTCTCACCCGTGAGGGGAGTACGAAGAATTGACGATAAGCTCTAATGACACCCCCGCAAGGGCAGTTCCAACACTTCCAGACGGGCCGGTATGTTCAATGAAAATACTGGTCCAGACGGATCGTTACGTTCAATGAAAATACTGGTGGCACCGACGGGAATCGAACTGGCGACAGGGCCCAGATGGTAGAACTTGACCACTGGGCTATCACGGTGTCCACAATAATAATAATAATAATAATAATAATAGTGCTTCTCTGTCAATGGCTGATGCATTTCTGCACATGCGCCTCCATCGTCTCACCCGTGAGGTACACATGCTACAGATAAGTTTACAACACAGCATTTTGCAGACAGCATGGGCACAACGTTTGGAAAGACTGTACAAGACCACGGGACGTGAAAGTATGCATGAGAAACACACGGAAAAAAAACACTAGACATGACTTTTACCAATGTCGACCCCGTAAAAACCGTCAAATAAAAAAAAATTAGTGTGGCCTTCACTTCAAAGGCTACGAATGTCGATAGGCCTGTTTGTTCAAATATTTTTGGGAATTTTTCTGGTTTCCTCTCCGGGAATTGGCATGATCTTGTTAAATATTGCCACAGAAATTCACGGGCCGGCGTCACCAAAATCATGTCGGAGGTCCATGTGTTCACAGCGAGTGTGTGTTCAAACCACGTTGTTTCAAGCAAAAGCAAACATGACACAAGTGTTTTCATCAGAAAACTTGGTCGGTGGCTTTCTTGAATTCCTTATTATCGACCACAATTTTCACATTTCGCGACATAGCAAGTATGGTGTTTTTAACTGAAAAATGCTCTTTGCATGATGCACTCTGCACTCATTTTTACGCACAAGTGCACAAATGAATTCAAATGTTATGTTTAGCAATCCTGTCAGAGGGTTTTGCAGAGATGTACGGTATAAAACAAAAACTAGGAAAACATAGGTCGAAAACTAGTTTGTCGAGATTCAGAACATACCCCCAGATCACAGCAATAGCTTATATGAACTGAAAAACTAAACATGCCGCAGACCATTCCCACTAAAAACATTGAATTCTGCGCAGACAGCACTTCAAAATCTTGAATATTGAATGAGATTACTCGCTGCGAAATATTTAATGATTCTACCGACCACTAGAACCTACATATGACTGGAACTACATCAAATGGATGCATCAGCTCAAGAAATCCAATCGCTTACACCCACACAAACTGCCACAGCACAAGCCCGAAGACCTATCAGGCTCGCTTCTGCTTTTCCGTATCGCGACTTATAATTATGACATATTTCGATTAGGACTCTATTAGTATTTACGTATTAATACTATTTACTTGTTCAAAGTTATTATTATTAAATTGTTCTTGTTTGTATATATATATTACATATATATAGTTTTTTAGTAGAAAACCGGCCGGGCCGAACTACTACAAATGGTAAGTTTTTGAGCTGAAGTCATACGATTGCCGATTTTCTCTGCACAGAAAGATATCGAAACCTTTTTTCCTCGCTTTCACACAGTGCGCACAGCAATTTTCTCAGAAAGCATACGATAGTCTTTCAACAAGAAAGGGAGCGAGGGTCGAACGATCGGTCCTTGATCTTTCACGTTTTTCTAAGCATTTGATTTGTGGACATCACCCCCCGAATTATCCGGTAAAAACTTATTTATAGATTTCGTCTGGCCGGACACGTCTGAAATGCCAATTTGATCCTGGTCTTTTGGCGGCTTTTTGTCTTTGCGTCACTGAGCTAATATAACGAGACATCATTCTCTTTTTGAGAACTGTGTTTGGTTATATTACCGACTTACTCTTCCATTGAGATATCGTTGGGGATAGTACATTTGGAGTCCATAGCTAAAGGCTGATTTCTTTTCTGATCTGTCGTACAGACATCAGATAAGCACAAATTTATTTTTCGCTGATCTGTCGCACAGACATCAGACGAAAACAAACACTCCTACTCATCCTCAAACAAAAAACTTACAAGCAAGCAATCAATTTGTCACAAGCTGGCATAACCTTCAGCCCTTGTGCACATTTGGCTTCTGTGTGCTCTTCTACAAGACACCAGACCACACCTACTCCACTCCCTCTTGCTGCTTGCATAAAGCCAAGTAGGACAAGTGCGAAACAAACATCAGACAAACACACAGACAGAGAAAAAACGAGCAAAGCACTCCCACTCTCTGTTCTGAACCATTTTCCTTGCATTTTCTCTACAGAAACCAGAGGAAATTGCACATCTCTCACACAAGAGCAAGACAAGTATCGAAGAACTGTCCGACGACAGACTGACTTCTACAAAACAGCTCTTTTGATCAATCTATCGTTACCTCTGTGTAGGGCCTGACGCCCCATAACTATTTCAACAGAGAAAAGGAAGAAGGAGAAGAAGGTTGCATAGAGAGATAAGTATAACAGAAAAAAAAAAAAAAAAAAAAAAAAAAAAAAGCAGACGAGACTCTCATAACATAAGATGGAAGACGAGAATGAGCAGGCTGATGTGACACCAACTGATTATGGAGAGAGGAGATGGAGGATGTTAGCCAGAATGTCCCACATACATGGGAACAGTTGGCTACATATGATGATGAAGTGTCCTTCTTCCTTAACTACCCAACCTATTATAAAACACACATCTATATTCCTTATGAGAAAAGGAATAGACCAGGACAAGGTCAAAGCAACCTCCTGATCGAAATTCCCGGCCTTGCGAAGCCTCTCTTCAACAAAGTGAGGATTGAGCAAGAAGGAGTGCTATTGCAGGATATCAAATATGGCGACACTCTTACACTGTGCGACATATACGACATATCTGCAACACTCTACGCTGTGCTCGTTGCGGAATTTCATGAACGCACAAACATACAGTGGAAAAATAAACGCACAACTGCAGCATGGCTGTCTGTCTGTGGTGTCCCCACTGATAATATTATCAAGAATCTAGAAAGAAAGTTCGAAGGTAGAAACCAAAGTGGCATTGAGTTTGCCCTTGAGGCTTTTGTAACTGCCTTCACACGGGCTTACAACGAGATGTACAAAGCCCTGAAAGACAACACAAGGCAACATCCTGTTTACGAGGAGGTTGACCAGTCTTGTCAGGTGCTTGAACGACTCACAACTCCATAATCATAGGGGCCTCGTTGAGGGGAAGGAGCAAAAACCAACATAGAAGCAATGGGCCCACACAAAGAATCACACTCTCATTAAAGGCCCTTTCACAGCAATCCCAAATAATAACAGAGCTGATAAGTCTTCCATGAGAGAAAAGGCACACTTCCTCTCTAGTGCCACAGGGCTTGCACAGTTCGTGACTCATCTAGCACGACAGGTGAAAGAAGAAGAGACGAGCAGAAAGAGGAGAAGGAGCAGAAGGAGAAGATAGCTGTGGCAATGGCAGTAGCACGGGTGGCTCCACAGCCAACGGCTCCACCTACCACATCTAACCCAGCTCCCAAGAAAGCAGGAGGACCCACAGGAGGAGGACCCCAAGGGGGAGGAACAGTAATTAACTTGACTGACTCCCAGAAGAAAAAGCAGGCGCTGCAGGCAGCCCTAGCTAAAATCAAAATTGGAGGAGGGGGCCTTAAGCTCTATGCTATCACAGCCAATGAGGCTGACACAGAGAAGACCCTCATGACTAAGTTCAATGAGATGGACAGATGCTTCCAGCAAAACCAGTGTGAGGTGGAGCAGGAGTATGAAGTCCTAGAACATCTCTGTGATCGATCCCTCCTTGGAGCTGGTTTTGATCGTATAACTTACGAGAAGTACAGAGGAGAGGAGGAGCTAGCAAGGAAAGGTGGACATGCAGAGATGAGTTGTATTTTGGCAATTGCTGCCCTCATTCGATACTTTAAGGCAAGTGGATACCAACACTTGTGCACGGGCATATTGATTGGGTTTGAAATTTTCGACTTAGTATCGGAGCAGTTGCAGTCTGTCACTCAGCTTGCATCTGTCTTAACAAATGTGGGCACCCAGTACACTCTCTTTTTAACCACAAAGCCATACTCCTATATTTCCTCAGTGCTTTGCATGTTTACAACAAAAATAAGCTCACACTGCTCATGCAAGACTGCAAAACCTTCGACAAGGTAAAGCACTTGAACTTTTTGGAGATGAGCGTCTTTGAGACCACGACTAAGGCCGTGAGCCCAAAAGTGTTGTGGACCGAAGTAATGACCGCTTGTCAGAGGCTCGACAGCCAGACAGCATCCTTGATCGGTTCTGCATCGACTTCTGCTCAACCGCAAGCCGCACATGCGCAACGATCTCTAGGAAAGCGGCCAAGAGAGAACAGTCGTGAAGCTAAAACACCTTGCATTCGTTGGTGGGCACGGGCACAATGCTTCAAACACACAAATAAGAAATGCCCGTACAACCATGATGTCGAGGACACCCGCATCCGAAACACACTCCTCAAGAACGTACGGTCGGACGACAACGCCACCGTCGCCGTTCTGCGCCGACTGCGCAATGATCAGGGGTGGAAATTACAGGATGTCGCGGACCATGACCATGAACTAGCTGACGCGATCAATTCTCTTTTCGCT
Source organism: Paulinella micropora (assembly GCA_019918135.1). Lineage (NCBI taxonomy): Eukaryota > Cercozoa > Imbricatea > Euglyphida > Paulinellidae > Paulinella > Paulinella micropora. The sequence goes on along the minus strand of WBZZ01001172.1, from coordinate 48,836 downwards.
AGAGATGATCAGAAGACGGCAGCTATAGAGGCCGCAAGTAGAGGACGAGGGAGAACACGAGGAAGAGGAGCAGGGAGAGGAATCAATCGAGGAGGAGGAGCCCCTTTCGCACGAGGCACATACACTCGCGGGGGGGAGAGGGGATTTGTGAGAAGAGGAGGAAGAGGTGTATTTCAAGGTAGAGGAGGAGGAAGATGGGTTGACCGAGGTGGATACGGCAGCGCAGAGCGCCCGTACTACAGAGATGGGGGCTGGGCAGACGGCTCGAGCTCAAGCTCGAGTTCCTCAGCACCACAGGCCTATGCGACATCAGGCGCAACCACTACTGACACTGATGCCGACTCAGGTAACAGATTTGAGGTAGTCCAACGACTAGAGAAGGAGGAAGAAAACAGAACAACAAACATTGCACGATACACCGTTGTGCAGGTACCAACCAAGGGTACCAGTGAGTCTCAGAGCCCACAGACCAACCCAAAGGTAGTACAATACCAGTACACCCATCACGACAACAAACAGTGCATGCTGCTAATAGGCAGGCGAGTAAAGCGCTGGCGAAGAGAAAGCAGGCGGGCCCATTGCAGCCACAGCCGAAGAAAGTAAGAATAGAACCGGCAGTTAATCTTATCAACTTGCCGAGACAGACAATAGACAAGGAGGATGGAGGACATCAACCTCTCCTCACGGTCTCAAACAGAGAAAGCAAGGACAATCATCCTTCGCCTGTGAACAATACCCAAAAAGACATTACGAAGACGGCAGAAAGGGAGGAGGAGGCGAACCTCGAGAAAAGGATACAGATTTTAGAACACAAGCTCCTTGTATTGGCCTTAAAAAGTCACCGGCCAGACGCTTTATGCTATACAAACCTTTTTTGTGAAACATTAAATACCTTTATAAACGTTGGTAATGATACAATGGCGAATATTAATATTGTCGGCCGGAAATTTACTACGAAACACCATGCGTGGCTAGAAACTAATATGAAAAAATCATCGGGCACCTTGGAAGGAGTTAGTAGTCGGACGGATATAACGGGCATCATCACTCTGAATTTTAAGTTGAAATCCGGACGAGTATATCGAGTGGACTTGTACGTTGTCCCCGAATACCACGGATCTGTTCTTTTGTCGTACGACCAACTGGCGACAATGAACGTAGTGATTGATTGCGCCGCCAAAAGAGTCATATACGGCGTAGAGCCAGGAGAAGAATATACTGTCGACTCTCTCCATGCTATTGACTCATACGAGGCCCTACACCTAGGGGTAGCATCGGAAGGGAAACAGGTGGCCATTACACACGGGTGCCATATGAGGCATATATGCCAACGGACGCGGTGTCTAAAGATGGTTCAAACCTGTCAGACAAGAGAGAGGCGGAGGTTTATACGGCTACAGTCTCTACACAATGGGATAAAAAGTCGATAGACGATCTCATTGAAAAGAGGAAGGAGGAGATTATATGCATGGGAAAAAGGTGCCCATCGCTGGCGAGATTTTGAGAAGGAGCAGGGGCCGATGTATATATTACCAACGGGTATTGCTTTCACGTAAAGGTGGAAGAAAAGGACAGACAGGAGTTTATACCGAGGAGAAGGGGACGACTCCCTGATATCACGGCAGAAGATATTAAAAGCTTTATCACTGAATTCTGGGGTGACGAGCCCACGTGGCCGCGCTCACTGACAGAAGTGAAAAAGTGCCTGCGCACTCTTTTTGAAAACAATAAACCATATACGGTTATACTCCCGTACAATGAGAAGGCGATATGGGCGCAAGAGATACGGGACCGGCTTATTGATCATCCGATACCGGTGCCCTCACGGAAGCAACACTTAGTGGTGGCTTGTCGTCTCGGGACTCGTGAGCAGAGCAGTGCATACAAGCGGAAGCTCAGAGACCAGGACAAGTTGAAATTGATTCCTCAAGCATTCACATGCTTCGATGGTTTCTACACCCGGAAAGCTCCGTTACAATATGCGAGATTAATAGATATGTTCGTAGGTCTGGCGGAGGACGACGAACCAGACACTGCCACATATGAAAAAACGGGAATGGACGATATCTCAGAAGAAGAGTTGGGCTTGGAGGACAAAGTACCCCTCAAGCATCACAAGAAAATGTCAGAGGAGGAGTTTAAGGCGGCGACAGACGAGAAATTGGCAGAAGGAGCAGTTACGGAGAAGGAAAAAGAGGTTTTGAAAGAGAGATTGAAGGCGAACAAAATGACTTTTGACCCCCCTCAAGCGGGAGGTGTCAAACCGGAAGACTTCACTGCGGTTATTTGTAAAATACCAGGTGCTGAGCCTTCCCCGGCGCCACGACGGGCAAATCTGAGTATACATGAAGCAAAGATTGCAGAAGAACAAGCACGACAGTTACTCGATGAGGATTTCATTGAGAGATCGACATCTCCAATAGTTTCCCAACCGAGACTGGTGCCTAAACCGGGAGGAGAATGGCGCTTGACGGTTAACTATGCCCGCGTCAATAAAATTTTAGAGGAGGAGAGAAATCCATTACCTACTCTTGAAGAAGGAAGGCGAGTATTGCGGAACGCCAAGCTATACTCAGTTATTGATCTGAAGAATGGCTTCTGGCAAATTCCACTGGATGAAAAGACCAGATGGCTGACTGCATTTGTATTAGGAATGGAGATATATCAGTGGAAAGTGCTTCCGATGGGACTCAAACAGGCCCCGGGACTCTTTCAGAAAGCGATGCAAAGCATGCTGAGTAGCAAATATGATGACCAGACAGAGAGAGGTGTCATGAGGAGAAGAGGACAGAAGGCGGGAGAGTACGTATTTTGTTACATCGATGACATTATCGTGTACTCCAATACGATGGAAGAGCACATCGACCATGTAACAGACATTCTCAGGCGTATCAAACTATTTGGCCTGAAATGTAATTTGAAGAAATATCAACTCGCAAAGACAAGCGTGACATATTTGGGGTACGAAATCTCTTACAACAGAGTCTCGATATCCAAAGAGAAGAGGGAGGAGATCATGAGCCGGCAGAGGCCAAAGAATCGCACAGGGTTGCACTCATTTCTTGCGATGGCGCAATATTACAGCCAGTTCATACCCAATTGGGGTGCAACTCGGGCTAAGTTGGAGAGAATGATCGACTTCGGTGATTTTGAGAAGTGGGATGATGAAGCCTTTGAAGCGTACAACACGCTCAAAGATCTCATCTATAAAGATCCGAAGGATGGCGGACTCGTGCTGATGATGCCCGACTTTTCGAAGCAATTCGTAGTCAACACAGACGCATCAAAGTTCGCGATCGGCGCAGTCTTACAACAGGAAGATGAGGAGAAAAAGTTGCGCCCGATCATGTTTATAAGTAGAAAGTTGTGCTCGGCGGAGCGAAACTATTGTACGAGACAGAGAGAGGCACTGGCGGTGGTCTGGGCCCTCAAACGGTTGAGAGAGTATTTATGGGGTGGACCTCAGTTTATAGTAAGGACTGATCACCATAATTTACTATGGCTGATGAATCATGAACAGAGTGGCCGTCTAGCGAGATGGCATGCATTCTTGTCATGTTTCAATTTTACAATGGTCCATCTACCCGGCAAGCGAAATGCTGTCGCTGACAGCCTTTCCAGGCTAGAGTTTCACTCAGAAGTGGCAGCTCTCGTATCATCAGCAGAAATGGAGGATCTATCCCCAGACTGCACATACGAAGTGCATCATATCGAGTCGATGCAGATGGCGAGAGGGGTCCGATATAACCGATCGGGTCTACGTCATAGCCCGCAAGGTCCGGATCATGGGATATGTTGTACAGCACATGTCTTCGAGGATGCTGAGTGGTCCTATGAAGCATATGAGAATATGAAGCGGAGATAAAACAAGAAGAGATTAAGCAAGAAGCATATGCGGAACCCCCGCAGGAGAACAAGGAGGAGTTAGACGAAAACACTGAGAGCATAGGAGTGCAGCTAGAGGATGGGACTATCCACATAGCCTCACCCACTGCATGGAGACAGCAACAGGCTCTCGATCCGGAGTTCAAAGAGCTAATACAGCTATACAAGAACCTGAACGAGCTGAAAATGACGAAGTAGATTAAGGAGCCACAGAAGGAGATGGGGTGGAGAGACAGTCTCTTGTGGTACAAAGGCCAACACGGGCGCTATGCATCACAACCAGACAAATGGACTCTCTGGGTTCCTGAGAAACTCAGACACATCATTTTTGTCGCTGCTCATAACTGCCCACTACTGGCGCACCCGGGCCGACAAAGAACGCATATGTTCATTTCGAGACGATTCTGGTGGAAGAAGATGAAGGAGAATATTGATGAACAGGTCAATGCATGCATCCCATGCAAGACATCCAAAACACCATTGAAGGCGAATTTTGGCCTGATCGGAACTCGAACATTCCAAAACAACATTGTCAGGCAGGCACACCTGGATCAAGTCAGATTTCAGGTCGGGGACATTGTACTACTGTACCATCCTCAGGTTCCTCAGGGAGTCAGCTCGAAGCTGTTCATCCACTGGAAAGAACCATACCAGATCATGGAACAGATGGGGCCTTTGAATTATAAAATCAGGGGCAGAGGGAAAGTTCAAATAGTCAATGTACGAAGGCTGATTAAGTATGATCCCTTCCTACTTGAAGATGAGTCCGTTGATCAAGCACTCAAACGGATGGAGGCTGACTTTAAAGAGGTCCCACCAATCCGTCAGGAGGATATCTCGGAACGGGACGCCTACAGGGCACCAATTGCGGAGAAGGAGGAGGCTGAGCTGGAGAACAAGCGGGCCACCGACCGCAAAAGTGCGGCGGGGACTCAGACCCGCAAAAGGGTGGAGTCGAACGTGCCGGAAGGAAAGTTCACGGAGGCGCAAATAAGGAGAGCGCAAAATGACCTTATCTACGACCGACCGAGAAAGGCGATAAGGACGGCACGTTCGCAAGGAGTCCATCAAGAGGGGAGCGATGACGGAGATCAAGACCCTCGCGCGGGCAATGACACTCTCGTTCACCCTAGTTGGTAAGAAGGAGATGCGATTGGACATATTTCATGGGCCAAAGACGCTTTTTACGTGGTGAGGCCTGCGGCCCAACATGTAGCAGATGACACGCTCTCAGATTTATATCTCATGAGAGTCATGGAGTACCTCACAAACGCCATTACGCGATCGAACCGAATTTCGACTGCGGCACAATCATTCAACCAGTCTTACATTTCTGGAGGAGTCTGGATCCAGTAGAAGATCCTAAGGTAAGACAATATCTTCCAGTATATAAAGACGCCAAGAAATTTGAGACATGGGATGATACCATATCTCCTACAGATAAAGATCATACCGCGTGGACCATACAAGCACTACCACGAGGGTTGCTAGACATTCCTTTTGACTTGGCACAAGGCGCAATCCCTCACAAAATTTGGGACGTCCTCGAACAGTCTACTTTAGACTTAACTTTGGTTGGAGGTCCTCCACCAGGTAAAGGAGTCCGCGCGCGTAAACGGCGTCTATGGTAAGTATTTTTTTTCTCTAGAAGTATTGTGGACCTGATCGATTGCGAACAAAGCATTGATCCAATATCGTCCCGATAACCTTACTTAAAGCTACTATAGCATTCATTCTTATAAACATTAACAAGACACAGCTGACAAAAATAGGCATTCTATTCTCTTGCTTCGGCAGAGATAGACGAGACGGCAACGAAACAGCATCGTTACGGAATCGCTATTTGAGTGAGCGATGGTGTTTCCTGGATACGACCCGAATTAGTACCAGAATGATGATCTCATTAAAGACTCTACAGTCTAATCAAAGAAACTGATATATTAATAACATGAACTGCTACACCGGATTCCATCGATCTCTACTTGTATCGGCATATCGCAAGGTTAGGGCGCACTCAATCCAACTTCGGATATAGTCGTCAGACTTGATCACCTGACACTATATTAAACGATACCGATTTATACAAGGATATGTCTTCACAACAAGTAAATGTACTTATGGAAACCGACGACCGGTTATTTTATGTATATGGAAATGGCGACATTACATTATTACTCAACCACTAGTAAAACATTATACTTGGACATACTGCACAAATATCTTACAATATCGACAGAAGAAAGAGGAAGATTTTAATATATATACTGAATGTGCTAGAGTATATATACGATTGGTACCGGGGCAAGTATCATTGTTGTTTTATAACTGCTAATTCGTGGGTTGATGTATCTTCATACATAACTCAAAAGAATCTTAGTCAGAAAAGAATTCAAGTGAAAGATTATTATGTCGGAAACGAAGTTCCGCCATAAAAACTGGGAGGTGGTACTGTGGACATCACCCCCCGAATTATCCGGTAAAAACTTATCTATAGATTTCGTCTGGCCGGACACGTCTGAAATGCCAATTTGATCCTGGTCTTTTGGCGGCTTGTTGTCTTTGCGTCACTGAGCTGATATAACGAGACATCATTCTCTTTTTGAGGACTGTGTTTAGTTATATTACCGACTTACTCTTCCATTGAGCTATCGTTGGTGATAGTACAGATTAGATTTTATGTATATATATATATATATAGCTTATATATATATATATAGCTTATATATATATATATATATATATATGTTTGTCTCTCTCTCTCTCTCGCTCCCTCTCTCTTTCTCTCTCTCTCTCTCTCTCTCTCTCTCTCCCTCTCTCTCTCTCTCCCTCCCTCCCTCCCCCCCCCCCCCCTCTCTCTATATATATATACATATATATATAAAATTAATAATTGAGGTACGACAGTGCTGAGCAGGCACAAGTCGTTTAAAAGTTTTTGAATTGAGCCGCTTCAAAGGCGCTTTCAGAATCGTCATAGACCTTATCAAAATTTGATGGTTTTGGTTTTTTGAATGTCGTCGATAAAGTCTTTGGTAAATTATTAGCAGAATCGTTAATGCTGTGTACATATTACATAAATATGAAATTGTGCTCGAGCGGCAGAATCGTCTTACTTGAAAGCCTTTGTCCAGAGCTTGCTAACGATGCGCTCGAGATAGTCCGATCTTCTGAGAAAATCTTCAGCACAGACGAGCTCGAAATCGGGTCAGTCTGCAAGCTTAATGTCTGCAATCTAGGGGGCGAAACATAAAGTTCCCATTTCTTCCAATGACGCTACAAAGCTTTTTATCTCACCGTAGGCTTCCTTTAAATAGTAGTCCTAAGACAAGTCTGAAGCCATGTCTCGAAAGCTTAGGAAAGCAGTTTGCAAAAGGAAGAATGAGCATTTTCATATCTCAGGTAATATAACCAATAGAGAAGAATGGGTTCAAAGTTTGGAAGATGTTGCCACTGGGATGTCATCAGTGATCACGATAATAGATCCGAGGAAAGGGCGCCTTACTCTATCGATATTAAAGATGGGCGGTGGGCCTCAGGCAGACGTAAGCTCTCGTCAACCACATCAACGAACTCTTTTCCTTCTGTTTCTACCTCTACTAAGCTTTCTTGATTTTCCGTATGAAAGTCCTCGCTCTTGACATGATGGTGGTCGTCGTCATGTACATGAGCAAGCCCTCCCAGCTCCGGGGCCAACCCCCGCAAAGAATCATTCACCACCACGTTCAAATGCCCACTGCCACTGGGCGCCTCCATTGTAATCGGGCGCAGAGTGTCTCGATGTTTCGAATCGTTCGAAGAGTGAGACCTTTTGCGCAAGACACAAGCCACCACAATCCCGGCCAGCACCACGAGCAGTCCCGATACCACCGCCACCCACGCGATGTTGCCCGGGTGCTGAAAAAAAGCCTTCAAGCCTTCTCCATTTTCCCCGCACACGGTGTTGGAGCTGGACGTGCAGGGCGCCACGACGACGGGGCACTTGGCACAGGGCGTACATGGCTGATGGGGCAGATCCAAATCCCGCCAGTGGTCCTTGGGACACACTGGTGCGGGGTTGAAGGAAACCGAAGCGCTCACGTTTGAGGTAGGCGAGCTGCTGGACGGGGTAGGTGTGCAGGACGGGGTAGCTGTGCTGGACGGGGTAGGTGTGCTAGACACGCTCGAGGAGCAGTCGGGATCCGGGATGCCGTCTGGCGGGCAGCTGAAGCTCAGCCCATCGCACACTTCCTGCACGTCGCAGGGGCCTAGCGCGACTCGGCAGACCACCTCAGCCTCCGCTGGCACTAGGTCGCACAGTCCGGTGGTCGGCTCACAGCGCCCGACCGCGCAGGCCGTGGAGAGGTAGGAGCAATTCCTCGGGACGCCGCCTTGGCAGTTACCGAGAGCATCGCAGCTCTGATGTCCCAGCTTGCAACGATCGTTGCTGCTGCAGCTGCTCCCGGGTGCGGTGGGCACAGGCAGCGAGCAGGACCCGTTCACGCATACGCTGACCAAGCAGTCTAACGGATTGCTGTCACACTCGACATCGCCCGAACACTTGCAGGTCCAGTGGGCTTGACAGGTGCCATCTTGGTCACATGCGTCGCCTTGCGTGCAATTCTGCAGGTCATCGCAGCTGATGCCCTGTGGCTGCAGCATATCCGCGCCACAATTAGGAGTGTTGCCTGAACAGACCTCGACCGCATCGCAGGAGTGGGCGGCAGGCCGGCAGACCGTGCCAGCGCGCATGAAGTAGCAGTTGGCGGCGCAACAGGGCCCGCTGCCCGGAATGCATTCACAGAATGTGCTAGCATCCAGCGTGGCTGCAAAGATGATGACAGGTATCGCGGCGTAAGCTCCGCTCTCGCTGCCTGAGTAGACTGCGATCGAATAGTTTGTGGCCGGTTCCAGCCCAGTGATAACAACTTGTAAAGTGTTCAGACCTGCCATGACCGGCCATTCCCCCGTCTCGTTGTGCTTGCGAATGGTCACTTTGTAGGCGGTGGCACCTGGCGCGGCCGTCCACCGCACAGTCAGGGCAACAGGCGTGGCGCCCGCGATTGTTAAGTTGGTTGGGGCAGGCAGATTACCGTAGTGAACCAAAAAGAAAAGCGTGCTCCGATTGTATGGGGTGGCGATGTAATCCAAGAGGTTTAGCCACACCTTCTCTTTGCCTCTGTCTAGTCTGTCGCGGATCGCCGTGCGCCAAGCATTTGCCGCAGGCAGCAGGGATTGGTCCGTCCGCTCTACGCTGAGAATGTCCATCACGGCCCAGCCTGCAGGGTCGCGGTTGACACGCAGGTACAGCCAGGTTGGGGCCTCGACAGGGACCGTCACCGTGACAATGACATCGAAGCCAAAAGCCGTGGAGACAGGTGAGGATATGTCATAGCCTGCATCCAAAGCCAGAACCTCATGCACCGTGTTGTTGAAGGAGCTATGGAGATGGTCGGGCAGGTCCGCCAAGTCCGGCCAGTCGTTGGTCAGAAAATCCGGCAGCAGATCGTCCCCCTCGGGCGCGTCAACCGTCACCCGCACTACACGGTCGAGCTCGTAGATATCCAAGGACTCCAAGACAGAAAGCCGGTCGTCCCCAAGCGGGCTGGTGTACTGAAAGGTGGCCTTGAAGTCGGAGAACTGGCCTTGCAGAGAAGCAGTCAGCAGCCAGCGGGCCACCGCTGTGGATCTCGGAGGCACATTGCCAAAGTTCACATTCAGGGAAGGCGTTGTTTCGTTTATCCCTTTCTGACTCTCAATGATCTTGAAAGAAATCAGTAGGCCCTTTTCGTTCTCGATGATCTCGGGCTGTGACGAGGCGATGCGCATGTTCCACGCGGTGCCATAGCCCAGGTTGCTCACCATGATCCCTAAAGAGAACGGCACGGCAGGCTCCACTTCGGGAGTGAAAGGATCGTCGGAGTAAACCTGGCGTGACCAGAAGTATTTGACGTAAAGCTGCGGATCCGGCTGCACGATGATGGTGGCCGGGTAGAGCGGAACGACAAGGTAGCCCCCGTCCGACACATATGACAAGGTGCCCGAGACCTCGTACACGACGGGTCCGGTTGGGGCCGCTTCGCTGAGTGCCATAAGCAGCCATTGGCCCGTCCCCACACTTTCGACAGCTAACGTGGCGCCGTGGTCCAAGGTGCCGTTGGTAAAGCCGGTCTGCTGCACATCCCCCACCACAAATAGCTGCGAGTAGTCCACCCTTGAGCCGACTCGCTCGAACCGCAGCTTCACAGTCACGTTCTTAAGAGCGGCTTCTCCCTCGTTTGTGAGCTCTAGCTCTGCTAGAAAAGCCTCCCGCGTCAGGGCGAGTTCCTGTACGTATACAGTATTAATATTATGTATTTATGTATTAATATATGTATGCATATCCTGTATGTATGGAATTGTCATGTATGTATGTCATACATGTATGCAGTTGTCATGTATGTAATGTCATGTATGTAATGTCATGTATGTAATGTCATGTATGTAATGTCATGTATGTAATGTCATGTATGTAATGTCATGTATGTAATGTCATGTATGTAATGTTACGCATGAATGGCACGCATGTATGTCATGTGCGCATGGCATGTATATCATGTATGTATGCCATGTACGTGTGCATTTATGCATGTACAGAAATGACATATTAATAATTTGTATGCAAAAGTTGCTTAGTATGTCATATGTGTACGTCATGACTTGTCATGTATGCGTGTCATGTAATAAGTATGTATGCACGTATGCGTTTCTATATGTATGTTATGCATGTATGTCATGTATGTGTGCATCCCAAGCTATACACGTTTTAATGTCATGTATGTAAAATTGTCATGTATGTATTTGTGTGTGTATGTATGTCATGTATGTAATACTATGTCATGTCTGTGTGTGTCATGTCTGTGTGTGTCATGTATGTATGTCATGTATGTATGTCATGCATGTATGTCAAGTGCCTATGTCATGTAAGTATGTCATGTATGTACCTGCTCAATGCGCAGGACAACCGTGGCACAGATGCCTAGAAGTAGTAGCAGAAATGATGATATAAAAGTAATCGTAGTCGCAGTAGTCGCAGTAGTAGTAGTAGTAGTAGTAGTAGTAGTAGTAATAATAATAATAATAATAATAATAATATGTATGTATGTATGTATCGTCTGCCAATTGCTGAGCCAAAAGGCCATGTGCATCCAGTCCTCCATTCCATAAGGAAAGTCTCCACACCAATCGGTGGAATAAAGGAAGTGACGGCATAGAACATTACTCTAGGAGCTTTATACCAATCAGCCCATGGAAAGGGACCGATGGCCTATGTACTCCCTAATAATAATAATAATAGTAATAATAATAATAATAGTGTATCTCCTGCCAATTGCTGAGCCAAAAGGCCATGTGCATCCAGTCCTCCATTCCATAAGGAAAGTCTCCACACCAATCGGTGGAATAAAGGAAGTGACGGCATAGAACATTACTCTAGGAGCTTTATACCAATCAGCCCATGGAAAGGGACCGATGGCCTATGTACTCCCTAATAGTAATAATAACGATAATAATAATAATAATAATAATAATAATAATAATAATAATAATAATAGTGCTTCTCTGTCAATGGCTGATGCATTTCTGCACATGCGCCTCCATCGTCTCACCCGTGAGGGGAGTACGAAGAATTGACGATAAGCTCTAATGACACCCCCGCAAGGGCAGTTCCAACACTTCCAGACGGGCCGGTATGTTCAATGAAAATACTGGTCCAGAAATAGACCGGTATGTTCAATGAAAATACTGGTGGCACCGACGGGAATCGAACTGGCGACAGGGCCCAGATGGTAGAACTTGACCACTGGGCTATCACGGTGTCCATAAAATAATAATAATAATAATAATAATAATAATAATAATCACAATACTACTACTACTACTACTACTACTACTACTAATAATAATAATAATAATAATAATAATAATAATAATAATATGTATGTATCGTCTGCCAATTGCTGAGCCAAAAGGCCATGTGCATCCACTCCTCCATTCCATAAGGAAAGTCTCCACACCAATCGGTGGAATAAAGGAAGTGACGGCATAGAACATTACTCTAGGAGCTTTATACCAATCAGCCCATGGAAAGGGATCGATGGCCTATGTACTCACTAATAATAATAGTAATAATAATAATAATAGTGCTTCTCTGTGAAGGGATTGCGATGTAATTATTATTTTCCTTTCTCTTGACTGCGTGTCCACAAAATTTACAGTAACATGCTGTTTTCGGGAAATAGGGGAAAAAAGGCAGTAGAGGGAAAAAATATTAATTGTTGTAAAAACTTTGATTAAATCGTTTGAAATCATTCCTAGACGAAATCGAAAACTAGTTAGTGAAGTTGAAACGTCGTGCAGAGGCGGAGAATCTAACGGGCCGATCAAAAAGTAAAATATCAACGGTAGTGATTTTGGCAGGTCGTTAAAGTGCTCAGTCTGATAGCTCCCCCCCCTCCCCTCCCCCTCAGACCTAACGGTTGAGTAGAGTTGCGTACAGAATGAGTGACTAACGATTGGTCAGTGACTTGTATCAGAAAAAAGGAAAAGGAGAAAAGAGAAAGATAGGTTTCTTTAAACATCAGGGGAAGATGAAAAAGAAGTGTGTTGATGTGTAGCGCATTGTAGACAGAGATCAGCAGGTGCAGGATATCGGGATGCGGACGCGGGACTGAAACAATTGAGGCACAGTAGCGATGCTATGATATCGGGGAGCTGACGTCGAGCCTTAGGAAGCTAGGTGGCCATGTATCACACAACCTAGATGAACCAAGGTTAATGCACCAAATCGATATAGTCACTGAGGTGTTCAGGTTCGATGAAAATGATCGTTGACATGCATGCATAAAAAGAGACGATCAAGGACTTACAGGGATACTCTGGTCGTGGCGTAGCTTGTCTAGGGACGATGGAGGGCCAAGTGAGAAAAGCGCTGGGCTGTGGCGGGTGAAGCCGGTACGATGAGTAAAACTCACTTGAGAGTGTTGAGGTGGTTATTCCTTCGATGTTGCATGCTTACCTTTCTGGAAGATATGTAGTGGGAAGGATTCGCCGGTGATAAGAGGATCTCTAAGACATTTAAGAACGTTAGCAGGGAGTTTGCATTTGTCTTTTTTTGTCTTGTGAGAGCGCAACTCGATGTGGCGATGAGAGACTTGATCGTACGCGTTGTTGGTGTCGAAGAGAATCGAAGTGGCTTCCAGGTAGCTAAGTGCATGAACCTGACCTATACTAAACGAAAAATAAAAAATCCTATAAAACAAAGAGATATCCTAGTTTGGTATTGGTGTCGTGCCACCGGTCACTGCTAATTCTTCAACTCAGTTTGAGGCACAGCAGGAGGGGGGCTGCCTGCCTCGATGCGCATGCGCGCGCAGCTCTTGAATTCGACGTAAACCTTGTATGTCTTGCCATTCGCACTGCGCAGTTAAGGATGTGCGCATTACATCGCTGAATCGTTAGCTATAGGGAGATCTCTCGTATTGTTCTCACACTATAGTGTCACCCTCGAGCTCACAGATTGAATTGAATCTGTGATGTCGAGCGACGCATTGACGCGTTTGCCAATTGCAACGCAGAATTCGATCAAGCTAAGTGCTTTCTTGCCTAATCTGCCTTGCCTCTCGAACGTAAACTGCATAATGATAGCACATCTCCCAGCTGCAGGCGGCTGGCAAGCTCTGGCAGCCAGTTAACGTTTAATTTAATTTAACGTTGATAATTATAAAAGGGATTCGGAATTCGTTTCCTTGCGAATCTTGGCTTTTTGAGGAGCAAATCCAGCTTCTACTGTTCTACTAGTTCTACTACTGAGCTCACCCGAGTTGATGCGCTTTCAGCTGTGAATCCCACGACGTCGATCAAAATGCTCCTTTTCCGCCCACGCAGCGTGTATGTCAATTCTGTGTTGCAAAAAAACCACGAGGGGCCGCAGATTGCGCCAATTTTTCTTTGAAACGATACCAAAGAGAGAAAAGTGGGCCGATGATCCTAGTACAAAAGTCCGTTGAATACGGCAAATTTTGGTTGTAGGTGTGCCCTTGTTGCTGCGGAAACCACGTGCAAACACAATCGTCCTGTTTGTCTAAAACAAGGAGTGAGTGACTTAACTAGAAAATTCCCCATGTTTTGTCTCAGAAATCAAGGAGTGACTAACTAGAAAATTTCCCATCGCGGCCCCGTCGTTTAGCACCCATGGTTTTGAAAGATTTATTTATTGATATTGATTTGAATTCGAAAGTATTAAGAAAAATTACAATCCTCTTACGTTAATTAGTACAGCGCTAGATATTGTCGGCTGCGCGCGGGGTTCCAAGCCAGACTTCCTAAATACACAATTGTATAGATGGGTGCACAAGTAAAAGCAACATTCAGGCTTACTCCTATCTCGATTCCAAGGTTTTTACAGTACTGGTTGCCCAGTCGAGAAAAGAAACCGCAAATGCATAAACTCCGATAATCATGTGATTTTGATCACAGGATGCCCCCTCGAAACTGAAGAACGCTCCAGTAGTGAGGCTTAGTAGAACGTTGGAGAGAATGTGTCTACGACGTGAAACATCGTGTGTGTGATGAAGTGTTGGCCTGCCTTGGATCTTCAATGAAAATCGACTGCTCCATGTCTGCCCTCTGCCTTACTTACTGTGCCTGTTTGCCATCTGTCTTGCCATTGGGTGTTTGAACGTTTTCCTTTTCTTCCTGCTTTTCTTTTGCCCTTACCTCACTGCCTTCCTGCATCTGTGTCATCTACCTGTCATCCTTGCCCTTCCTCCTTCCTTCCTTGCTTCCTTCCTTCCTTCCTTCCTTCCTTCCTTCCTTCCTTTCCTTCCTTCCTTCCTTTCCTTCCTTCGTTGCTTCCTTCCTACCTTTCTTTTTTCATGAATTTGCCCCTTTTTCATATATGTCCTTGTCTTCCTTCCGTTCTCTTGCCCTTACATTCCTGCCTTCCCTCATCTGTGTCCTCTTCCTGTCCTCGTTTCCTTCCTCCTTCTTTACTGTCTTTCCTTCCTTCCTTCCTTCCTCTTCCTTCCTTCCTTTCCTTCCTCTTCCTTCCATTCCTTCCTCTTCCCCTTCCCTCTTTCCTTCATTTGAAATTTCAAATTTCTATGGTCACCTAGGTTGATTTTCATTTGAATTTTTTGACATATTCCTATTCACGTTTAAATACTTTGCGTTCTCTAGTTCAGCCCTTTTGGACGGCGATCGCTTTCGCAGCAACATAAAAATGATCATTCTATACTTGGCTGCCTTTTTGCCACCAGGTATCATCAAATATGCTGCACCCCTAATATTGGCATTCTGACACGTGAAAACATTTTGAAACTCCATGTTCTCGGTCTATGCTTTAGATACGACAACAATGAAAAGTCTTTTGAAAGCTTAGTCCCATCTTTCGAACGATGACTTCAATCCCTTCTTTCGAACGATGACTGTACTCTTATCGTATAGCTCCTAACAATGACGAAACGCAGTTTAGAATAATTGTGTTGCCACTTGCATGTCTCGGACGCGTCCATCTTGTTTTGCTTCACTAGTTGTGGCGGTAGTGACTAGAGCAGCCCCTGTACATTAAAGTGGTGGCAGTAATACTAGTACCGTAAGTGGTAGACGTAGCGATTGTGGTACTTGTGGAGTACTACCAGCGGCAGCAGCAGCAGCAGCAGTGGCAGCAGCAGCAGTAGTAGTAGTAGTAGTAGTAGTAGTAGTAGTAGTAGTAGTAGTAGTAGTAATTATTATTATCCTTGTTATTACTATTACTATTATTATTATTATTATTATTGGACACCGTGATAGCCCAGTGGTCAAGTTCTACCATCTGGGCCCTGTCGCCAGTTCGATTCCCGTCGGTGCCACCAGTATTTTCATTGAACATACCGATCCGTCTGGACCAGTATTTTCATTGAACATACCGGCCAGTATTTTCATTGAACATACCGATCCGTCTGGACCAGTATTTTCATTGAACATACCGGCCCGTCTGGAAGTGTTGGAACTGCCCTTGCGAGGGTGTCATTAGAGCTTATCGTCAATTCTTCGTACTCCCCTCACGGGTGAGACGATGGAGGCGCATGTGCAGAAATGCATCAGCCATTGACAGAGAAGCACTATTATTATTATTATTATTATTTTGGAGGGGTGCACAGTATGGCACCCCACGGGAAGAGGAGGTGGTTGGGCCTCTTCCCACTGGTTTCGAGGCTATGTCGTTGTGTTGGCTCCGAGTCTATGTTGTTGTGTTGGTTCCGAGGCTATGTAGTTGTGTTGGTTCCGAGGCTCTGTTGTTGTGTGGGTTCCGAGGCTATGTCGATGTGGGTTCCGAGGCTATGTTGTTGTGTTGGTTCCGAGGCCATGTCATTGTGTTGTTTTTTATAAGACATACACCACGTGGGATCAAAGGGGTATTTACATTCCGAGATCTAGGGGTGGTGACGGGTTTCGAGGCGTCCCAGATACTTACCACAAAACGTCCTCATGCGCTGGCAGACCGCATGAAATGTCTGCTACCCCTGTGAGTACCTCCATGCGGAACCTACCCAGTCTCGTGGAGCTCTCACGCGGGGAAGATCAATCATTTGTAGTTGATTTCCTGCAAGGTACCCGACACTGTGCGGGTAGTAGGGACTTCCTTTTGGGGCCTTCTATGCAGGATGGTTAGAGTCACTCTTCCCTCCCCAACATACTCACTGTAGTCCCTGTTGGGTCGAGGGATGGAGGCGCATGGCCCTCGGGCTCAGCCATGACAGATCAATATATATATATATATATTATTATTATTATTATTATTATTATTATTATTATTATTATTATTATGGACACCGTGATAGCCCAGTGGTCAAGTTCTACCATCTGGGCCCTGTCGCCAGTTCGATTCCCGTCGGTGCCACCAGTATTTTCATTGAACATACCGATCCGTCTGGACCAGTATTTTCATTGAACATACCGGCCCGTCTGGAAGTGTTGGAACTGCCCTTGCGGGGGTGTCATTAGAGCTTATCGTCAATTCTTCGTACTCCCCTCACGGGTGAGACGATGGAGGCGCATGTGCAGAAATGCATCAGCCATTGACAGAGAAGCACTATTATTATTATTATTATTATTATTATTATTATTATTATTATTATTATTATTATTATTATTATTATTATTGACACCGTGATAGCCCAGTGGTCAAGTCCTACCACCTGGGCCCTGTCGCCAGTTCGATTCCCGTCGGTGCCACCAGTATTTT
The DNA here is from genome assembly GCA_019918135.1 of Paulinella micropora. Lineage (NCBI taxonomy): Eukaryota > Cercozoa > Imbricatea > Euglyphida > Paulinellidae > Paulinella > Paulinella micropora. Next base: position 31,711 of record WBZZ01001172.1, on the reverse strand, counting down.
CATTGAACATACCGGTCTATTTCTGGACCAGTATTTTGATTGAACATACCGGTCCGTCTGGAAGTGTCGGAACTGCCCTTGCGGGGGTGTCATTAGAGCTTATCGTCAATTCTTCGTACTCCCCTCACGGGTGAGACGATGGAGGCGCATGTGCAAATTTGCATCAGCCATTGACAGAGAAGCACTATTATTATTATTATTATTATTATTCTGGGACCTGTCGCCAGTTGGATTCCCGTCGGTGCCAGTATTTTCAAAGGATATTTTCTTTGAAAGTATTGGTCTGTCTGGAAGGCTTGGAGCTGCCTTGCGGGGGTGTCAGTAGAGCCTATCGTCAAATCTTCGTACTCCCCTCGCGGGTGAGACGATGGAGGCACATGTGCAGAAATGCATTCGCCATTGACTCAGAAGCACTATTATTACTATTATTATTATTATTATTATTATTATTATTATTATTATTATTTGGACACCGTGATAGGCCAGTGGTCAAGTTCTACCATCTGAGCCCTGTCGCCAGTTCGATTCCCGTCGGTGCCACCAGTATTTTCATTGAACATACCGGTCTATTTCTGGACCAGTATTTTCATTGAACATACCGGCCCGTCTGGAAGTGTTGGAACTGCCCTTGCGGGGGTGTCATTAGAGCTTATCGTCAATTCTTCGTACTCCCCTCACGGGTGAGACGATGGAGGCGCATGTGCAGAAATGCATCAGCCATTGACAGAGAGGCACTATTATTATTATTATTATTATTATTATTATCGTTATTATTATTATTATTATTATTATTATTATCACTACTACTACTACTACTACTACTACTACTACTACTACTACTACTACTACTACTACTACTACTAGTACTATTACTATTACTATTACTATTACTATTACTATTACTATTATTATTATTATTATTATTATTATTATTATTATTATTATTATTATTATTATTATTATTATGGACACCGTGATAGCCCAGTGGTCAAGTTCTACCATCTGGGCCCTGTCGCCAGTTCGATTCCCGTCGGTGCCACCAGTATTTTCATTGAACATACCGGTCCGTCTGGAAGTGTTGGAACTGCCCGTGCGGGGGTGTCATTAGAGCCTATCGTCAATTCTTCGTACTCCCCTCACGGGCGAGACGATGGAGGCGCATGTGCAGATTTGCATCAGCCATCGACAGAGAAGCACTATTATTATTATTATTATTATCATTATTTGGACACCGTGATAGCCCAGTGGTCAAGTTCTACCATCTGGGCCCTGTCGCCAGTTCGATTCCCGTCGGTGCCACCAGTATTTTCATTGAACATACCGGTCCGTCTGGAAGTGTTGGAACTGCCCGTGCGGGGGTGTCATTAGAGCCTATCGTCAATTCTTCGTACTCCCCTCACGGGCGAGACGATGGAGGCGCAAAGGCAGATTTGCATCAGCCATTGACAGAGAAGCACTATTATTATTATTATTATTATTATCATTATTATTATTATTGTTATTCCCGATGAAAAAACCTAGTCACACTTGCTAAACAGAGTTCCAGCCCAATGGCCTCAAGGCGTTAAACTGTGACGCCAACTCATAACCCTTTGGTGGTAGATGCTGGGGAGGAGGGTCGTTGCGCGCGCAAAAGATCTTAAACTCCGCATATGCTGGTTGATAGCCCAGGACCCAGCAGACACCAGATTGTTATGGGTGGGGTTTCGAGGCAGCTCTAGCAACCGCGCTTGGTGTATGCACTTGCACATTCGGTGACGTCTTGCAAGAGGTTGCTGGGACTGCGGAATAACCTCGGCTTAGTGCAGTCTTGCCCTCAGGAGCTCCATCGGTGGCCCCGATCATCAGGCGAGAGACTGACACGGGGGGTGGAGGACCTCGAACAAGGGTATTGGAGGCTTATGTCCGTTGAGGATATGCCATTAGCTGCATCAGTACGCCTCAGATATAGTATTATTATTATTATTATTATTATTATTATTATTATTATTATTATTATTATTATTATTATTATTTGGACACCGTGATAGCCCAGTGGTCAAGTTCTACCATCTGGGCCCTGTCGCCAGTTCGATTCCCGTCGGTGCCACCAGTATTTTCATTGAACGTAACGATCCGTCTGGACCAGTATTTTCATTGAACATACCGGCCCGTCTGGAAGTGTTGGAACTGCCCTTGCGGGGGTGTCATTAGAGCTTATCGTCAATTCTTCGTACTCCCCTCACGGGTGAGACGATGGAGGCGCATGTGCAGAAATGCATCAGCCATTGACAGAGAAGCACTATTATTATTATTATTATTATTATTATTATTTGGACACCGTGATAGCCCAGTGGTCAAGTTCTACCATATGGGCCCTGTCGCCAGTTCGATTCCCGTCGGTGCCACCAGTATTTTCATTGAACATACCGGTCTATTTCTGGACCAGTATTTTCATTGAACATACCGGCCCAACTGGAAGTGTTGGAACTGCCCTTGCGGGGGTGTCATTAGAGCTTATCGTCAATTCTTCGTACTCCCCTCACGGGTGAGACGATGGAGGCGCATGTGCAGAAATGCATCAGCCATTGACAGAGAAGCACTATTATTATTATTATTATTATTAGTAGTAGTAGTAGTAGTAGCAGTAGTAGTAGCAGTAGCAGTAGTTGTAGCAGTACTAGCAGGTGTTTAGAATTGGCATTTAATGACACGGCAAACATCACTACGCTAGTATAGAAGTTAGGGCATGGCTACTGCTAATTAGGAAACGCGCTTTTCATTTCGGAGGACATCACTCCCTCGAGCCCTGCGGCACACAGAGTGTGGACGACATCCAACTCTCCCATCATAGTCACCACTTCGATAGCTATCTCCATTGATGCGACGCTAACGATTTTGGAGGTCTAACTTCACAATTATTCATACTACCACGGCACTTTTGTTCCTTCCAGTGGTGTCATGTTCTCATAAGCTCCGACAAGACGCTTCATGTTCTCGTAAGCTCCGACAACACGCTTCATGATGGATGGGTGGATGTGCAGGGAGCAACGGTTCTTCTGAACGACTCGGTCAGTATCACAGTCGACGGAAGTCTCAAGGCACTTGGTACCGCTGATTATCCCATCTATTGGAGAAGTCTGAACCTACCTTCAGTGGGCTCCCTTCACTACTTTGGCTGCTTTGCCGAGTACACGTTGGGTGCGACGACTCAAGGGATGGACTTGCAGCGGTTTGAGGGATTTCTGACTCCCTACGTGTGTGGCAAGTTTTGTGGTCAACAGGAGTTTGCCTACTTTAGCCTGCGTTCAGACTACTGCTACTGTGGGAACAGCTTGCCTGCGGCTTCAGCTAAGCGCTCAGATGGGACCTGTGTGTACGATTGCTATGGAGACATCAGTCAGAAGTGCGGTGGCTTGGCAGAGGGCAGCGTGTACTCGAGCTTGAGCGCAAATTCCAGCTACTGGGGACAGCTGGTCTTCACAACGAATTCGGCGGGTTCTATCTATGACAGCTTCGGGGAGTACAGCTCGGGCTCGATCCTACGACATGTTCACATGAGTCGTGGCGGCAAGCTGCAGGGCTCCCACTTAGCAGTGCCCATGGTGCAGGTCGCTACCCGCGGCGTGCACTTGCAGGGCGGATTTTACATAGACTCGCTTGGGGATGCCTTGCGCTTCGATGCCACTAGCGGACAGCGCGTCATGGTGCTTGACCTGAGCATCCATCGCGCCGGAGCCTCGGGCTTGGTGCTTTCCGGTGTGGCAGCCCCGACGGCTGAAGTCCAACGCGTGGACATTCAAGATGCGCGAACCTTTGGCGCGTTTCTCAGCTCGGACCAAGTGGATGGCCTCGGTACGCTTCGAATCGAGGATTCAACCTTTTCCGGCTCAACGCGGGAGGGACATCAGGATGCAGACACCTCACCAAACTTCTGCGGTATTTACATTTATTTACAGAACAGCGCCACAGGCCAAGGCGTTGCATTTATCCGCAATGTCGTGAGCTCCAATAACGGGCACGGCGCGCACATCAACGCACAATACCGAAAGGTTGAGGTCTGGGACAATCATATCAGTGCAAACAGAGGAGCGGGAATCCTCCTGTACAGGTTGGGCAGCTCAGACATAAGGGCAAATAATATCTACTCTAACAAATTTGGGATTGTGGCCAGAACGCTTGCGAACAATGTTAAAATCAATGGAAACTTACTGACCAATAACCAGGACTACGGCGTTCACATCACTGCAGACAGTGAGGCGTCATCTTACGAGCTCAGACACAATGTGCTAGATGATAACGCAGGCGGTTTGCACGCTGAGGCTGCGTACAACTACCTGCACCATCTGAGCTTGTTGAACACGACGGTGAGCCGAGGCCGAGGGAACAGCTACGACCTGTATTTCAAAGATTGGGACAAGTTGGAGTCGAAGCTGCTGACAGTCCAGAACAGCATCTCATCTGCACCCTGGAACATCTTTTTGTCTTCCACTTATGGCCCGCCAACCTACAACAACGATGGATACAAGAGCAGCGTGGTTTTCAACGAGACCTACATCCTGAACTGCAGTGGTGCAGGGGGAGTGCTGTATTGGGAAACAGGGGCGAACAATCTGCCGCAGCTGTTCGAGTTTGGAGAGATCGCCGGCAATGCACCAAGCAGTGGCGTAGTCGTTCGAGTGAAGGGCCTGCATCCCGAGCTCCACTACAACTTCTTTCATAATCCCGCCGCGAGCTACGAGCTGGAAGTGTCTCAGCCGGACGATGGCGCTACAGTTTTGAAGACGGCGTACAACTGGTGGGGCTCACCTGTCGAGCAGGTTGTAAATAGTCGCATCTACGACCATGCTGATGATTCGCAGGTTCTCCTAGTAGAGTACTTTCCTTGGCTGCTAAGCAGGGACTACTCTAATGTTGCGTTAACGAAGAAGCAAACGCTTAACAATGGGGATGGGACGTTATCGGGAGTACTGGAAGGAAATGAGACAATCCCACCCGGCGTTTATCTGGTGGAGAAGACAATTGCAGTTGCCGAGGGCTCCATTCTCCTGCTCGAACCTGGCGTGACTTTGCTGTTCGGTCCTTCCGCTAGCCTTGCGGTTCGTGGCGGTCTGCAAGCAATTGGCAACTCAACTCATCGCATCACGTTCACGAGCCAGAACGCGCCGGCAGAGGGCTCGCTTCGCTACCACGGCTGCTTTGCCGAGTACACGTTGGGTGCGGCGACTCAAGGGATGGACTGGCAGCGGTTCACGGGCTCTCTGACTCCCTACGTGTGTGGCAAGTTTTGCGGTCAGCGAGGCTTTGCCTACTTCAGCCTGTTTTATTCAGCCTTCTGCTACTGTGGAAACAGCTTGCCTGTGGCGTCGGCCAAGCGCGCAGATGGGACCTGTGAGTACGATTGCGATGGAGACAACAGTCAGAAGTGCGGCGGCCGGACAGAGGGCAGCGTGTACTCGAGCCTGAGTGCGAACTCCAGCTACTGGGGACAGCTTGTCTTCTCCGCCTCGGCTACAGAGGCAAGGTTTGCAGGCTTGAACGACCCTGATGCCGCAGTGCCCGATGCAAGCGGATGGACCTTGGTCCATGCACAAGGTTCGATCGTGCGAGGAAGCACGAAGTTCGATTTTAACACGATTTACTGGAGCTCCAAAACCCGAATTCTGAAGCGAGTGTGCCCGCAGTGTGCAGCATCTCATCAGGTTGCAATGCTGTGCTTCTTGGCTGTTGGTCAGCATTCTGAGACTGTTAGGACTGTGCGTGTGTCTCTGTGTTGTGTGGGCGTGTAGGTGATCTATTACCGACGTCACAAGCTGGATGAATGGGATGCGTACACCGCTATGCTGCGGTCCTGGCAGAACACTGCTAACGAGTTCCACACGCACTTTGACCTTTACTCGACACTAGAAGATGCTTTGAGCAACCACAGCGCATGGACCTACTGCCAGTTTGACTCTTCGTATGCATTTCCCTATACATGCGGTCCGACTGGATACGTTGGAGGCCAAAACAATGGTTACAAGTCTGGCCAATCTGATTACCAATTTTATGTCTACAATGCGTCGATCGTGCCGTCGCCCCTTACCTGGGCAGGGGGCTCTGCCATCTCTTACGTGGACATCGAGTGGAGCGGGCTTTCTGGGGCCACTGCGATACAATCGCTGGAGCTGCAGCAGCCATCTGTGTACATAAGCCACGTAACGATCCGGAACACCTTGTCGACCGCATTGACGGCTGTGGGCACCACGGGGTCGCACTTGGTTTTGCATGATGTTGCTATCAGCGCCTCACTCCAGCACGGGCTTTGGTTCAATCCCTTGCTGGTCGAAACTTTGAGTCTGGAAAGAATCTTAGTCAACGCCAGCCGCGGATACGGAGGGTACATCAAGGCGGGGTTCAATGCTTTGAAATTAGCAAAAGTGGTTGAATCGGCCTTTTTGGGGACGACCAAACAAGGCGTCTTGGAATTGACTGATTGGAGTGAGGGCCCGTCCGGTCTATATGTCTCTTTGACTTCGGATTCAGAGATAGGCGCGATACTTGTGCGTGAGAACTGGTTCGTCGGCAACAATGGCCGTGGACTGGACGTTCGATGCGAGTCCGGATCCGAGCGGGCCTTGCTGGTCGAAGGTAACCAGTTCACTGGAAACACGGGCAGCGGACTGAATCTGCGAACCCAAACAGCGATAGTGCGAAAAAATGAAATGAACAATAATGGCAAGGCCGGGGCTCGCGTGTACGCTGCGTCCGGTACCCAGCTCTGGGAGTCGAATGTGGTGAAAAGCAACGGCGAGTACGGAATGTACATCACCGCAGACAGTGAGGCGTCATCTTACGAGCTCAGCCACAATGTGCTAGATGATAACGCAGGCGGTTTGCACGCTGAGGCTGCGTACAACTACCTGCACCATCTGAGCTTGTTGAACACGACGGTGAGCCGAGGCCGAGGGAACAGCTACGACCTGTATTTCAAAGATTGGGACAAGTTGGAGTCGAAGCTGCTGACAGTCCAGAACAGCATCTCATCTGCACCCTGGAACATCTTTTTGTCTTCCACTTATGGCCCGCCAACCTACAACAACGATGGATACAAGAGCAGCGTGGTTTTCAACGAGACCTACATCCTGAACTGCAGTGGTGCAGGGGGAGTGCTGTATTGGGAAACAGGGGCGAACAATCTGCCGCAGCTGTTCGAGTTTGGAGAGATCGCCGGCAATGCACCAAGCAGTGGCGTAGTCGTTCGAGTGAAGGGCCTGCATCCCGAGCTCCACTACAACTTCTTTCATAATCCCGCCGCGAGCTACGAGCTAGAAGTGTCTCAGCCGGACGATGGCGCTACAGTTTTGAAGATGGCGTACAACTGGTGGGGCTCACCTGTCGAGCAGGTTGTAAATAGTCGCATCTACGACAATGCTGATGATTCGCAGGTTCTCCTAGTAGAGTACTTTCCTTGGCTGCTAAGCAGGGACTACTCTAATGTTGCGTTAACGAAGAAGCAAACGCTTAACAATGGGGATGGGACGTTATCGGGAGTACTGGAAGGAAATGAGACAATCCCACCCGGCGTTTATCTGGCGGAGAAGACAATTGCAGTTGCCGAGGGCTCCATGCTCCTGCTCGAACCTGGCGTGACTTTGCTGTTCGGTCCTTCCGCTAGCCTTGCGGTTCGTGGCGGTCTGCAAGCAATTGGCAACTCAACTCATCGCATCACGTTCACGAGCCAGAACGCGCCGGCAGAGGGCTCGCTTCGCTACCACGGCTGCTTTGCCGAGTACACGTTGGGTGCGGCGACTCAAGGGATGGACTGGCAGCGGTTCACGGGCTCTCTGACTCCCTACGTGTGTGGCAAGTTTTGCGGTCAGCGAGGCTTTGCCTACTTCAGCCTGTTTTATTCAGCCTTCTGCTACTGTGGAAACAGCTTGCCTGTGGCGTCGGCCAAGCGCGCAGATGGGACCTGTGAGTACGATTGCGATGGAGACAACAGTCAGAAGTGCGGCGGCCGGACAGAGGGCAGCGTGTACTCGAGCCTGAGTGCGAACTCCAGCTACTGGGGACAGCTTGTCTTCTCCGCCTCGGCTACAGAGGCAAGGTTTGCAGGCTTGAACGACCCTGATGCCGCAGTGCCCGATGCAAGCGGATGGACCTTGGTCCATGCACAAGGTTCGATCGTGCGAGGAAGCACGAAGTTCGATTTTAACACGATTTACTGGAGCTCCAAAACCCGAATTCTGAAGCGAGTGTGCCTGCAGTGTGCAGCATCTCATCAGGTTGCAATGCTGTGCTTCTTGGCTGTTGGTCAGCATTCTGAGACTGTTAGGACTGTGCGTGTGTCTCTGTGTTGTGTGGGCGTGTAGGTGATCTATTACCGACGTCACAAGCTGGATGAATGGGATGCGTACACCGCTATGCTGCGGTCCTGGCAGAACACTGCTAACGAGTTCCACACGCACTTTGACCTTTACTCGACACTAGAAGATGCTTTGAGCAACCACAGCGCATGGACCTACTGCCAGTTTGACTCTTCGTATGCATTTCCCTATACATGCGGTCCGACTGGATACGTTGGAGGCCAAAACAATGGTTACAAGTCTGGCCAATCTGATTACCAATTTTATGTCTACAATGCGTCGATCGTGCCGTCGCCCCTTACCTGGGCAGGGGGCTCTGCCATCTCTTACGTGGACATCGAGTGGAGCGGGCTTTCTGGGGCCACTGCGATACAATCGCTGGAGCTGCAGCAGCCATCTGTGTACATAAGCCACGTAACGATCCGGAACACCTTGTCGACCGCATTGACGGCTGTGGGCACCACGGGGTCGCACTTGGTTTTGCATGATGTTGCTATCAGCGCCTCACTCCAGCACGGGCTTTGGTTCAATCCCTTGCTGGTCGAAACTTTGAGTCTGGAAAGAATCTTAGTCAACGCCAGCCGCGGATACGGAGGGTACATCAAGGCGGGGTTCAATGCTTTGAAATTAGCAAAAGTGGTTGAATCGGCCTTTTTGGGGACGACCAAACAAGGCGTCTTGGAATTGACTGATTGGAGTGAGGGCCCGTCCGGTCTATATGTCTCTTTGACTTCGGATTCAGAGATAGGCGCGATACTTGTGCGTGAGAACTGGTTCGTCGGCAACAATGGCCGTGGACTGGACGTTCGATGCGAGTCCGGATCCGAGCGGGCCTTGCTGGTCGAAGGTAACCAGTTCACTGGAAACACGGGCAGCGGACTGAATCTGCGAACCCAAACAGCGATAGTGCGAAAAAATGAAATGAACAATAATGGCAAGGCCGGGGCTCGCGTGTACGCTGCGTCCGGTACCCAGCTCTGGGAGTCGAATGTGGTGAAAAGCAACGGCGAGTACGGAATGTACATCACCGCAGACAGTGAGGCGTCATCTTACGAGCTCAGCCACAATGTGCTAGATGATAACGCAGGCGGTTTGCACGCTGAGGCTGCGTACAACTACCTGCACCATCTGAGCTTGTTGAACACGACGGTGAGCCGAGGCCGAGGGAACAGCTACGACCTGTATTTCAAAGATTGGGACAAGTTGGAGTCGAAGCTGCTGACAGTCCAGAACAGCATCTCATCTGCACCCTGGAACATCTTTTTGTCTTCCACTTATGGCCCGCCAACCTACAACAACGATGGATACAAGAGCAGCGTGGTTTTCAACGAGACCTACATCCTGAACTGCAGTGGTGCAGGGGGAGTGCTGTATTGGGAAACAGGGGCGAACAATCTGCCGCAGCTGTTCGAGTTTGGAGAGATCGCCGGCAATGCACCAAGCAGTGGCGTAGTCGTTCGAGTGAAGGGCCTGCATCCCGAGCTCCACTACAACTTCTTTCATAATCCCGCCGCGAGCTACGAGCTGGAAGTGTCTCAGCCGGACGATGGCGCTACAGTTTTGAAGACGGCGTACAACTGGTGGGGCTCACCTGTCGAGCAGGTTGTAAATAGTCGCATCTACGACCATGCTGATGATTCGCAGGTTCTCCTAGTAGAGTACTTTCCTTGGCTGCTAAGCAGGGACTACTCTAATGTTGCGTTAACGAAGAAGCAAACGCTTAACAATGGGGATGGGACGTTATCGGGAGTACTGGAAGGAAACGAGACAATCACACCCGGCGTTTATCTGGTGGAGAAGACAATTGCAGTTGCCGAGGGCTCCATTCTCCTGCTCGAACCTGGCGTGACTTTGCTGTTCGGTCCTTCCGCTAGCCTTGCGGTTCGTGGCGGTCTGCAAGCAATTGGCAACTCAACTCATCGCATCACGTTCACGAGCCAGAACGCGCCGGCAGAGGGCTCGCTTCGCTACCACGGCTGCTTTGCCGAGTACACGTTGGGTGCGGCGACTCAAGGGATGGACTGGCAGCGGTTCACGGGCTCTCTGACTCCCTACGTGTGTGGCAAGTTTTGCGGTCAGCGAGGCTTTGCCTACTTCAGCCTGTTTTATTCAGCCTTCTGCTACTGTGGAAACAGCTTGCCTGTGGCGTCGGCCAAGCGCGCAGATGGGACCTGTGAGTACGATTGCGATGGAGACAACAGTCAGAAGTGCGGCGGCCGGACAGAGGGCAGCGTGTACTCGAGCCTGAGTGCGAACTCCAGCTACTGGGGGCAGCTGGCGTTTTCGCCATCTGCAATTCCAGCCTTTTACAATGGAGTTGGTCAGTATGCCATGGGGAGCATTCTCCGTTACCTGGATATCCGCTGGGCGGGGCTGTCAACTCCCTCTTTGGTCCCAGCGGTAGACCTCGATACAACAAGCCTTCTATTTGATCATGTGACCATCAGAGATTGCCTCAACACTGGAATATTGGCAGCTAATGTCGCCGCGGAAGGCCGTTTGGTCTTCCAGTCACTTGTCGTTGAGTTTACACATCTGCATGGGCTGGTGCTCTCGAGTCCCTCAGCGTCTGTTTTGCGTCTCGTAGACAGCAGGATCTCTAACTGCCGCGGCTACCAATTCTATGCGGTGTCCACTTCCACCGGCCCGGCTCTTTCCGACATCTTGATCCAAGGCTCAGCCTTTTCGGGAACCACAATGAAAGGTGAAACCTCTGTATCGAATGACAACTTCGCGGTCGCTCCGTGTGTCCTTGAAACCAGGTCAACAATTCAAGGTGCCGGTGTCGTTATCCAAGCTTCACTTTTTTCAGATTGTAATAGCCGCGCTTTACACATCCGAGCTGGGTCCCAGCCTTTGCTGATATCAGATTCCATTGTGCAAGGCAGCGAATATGTTGGGGCATTTCTCCTAAGCGGAGATGTTGTGCTGCGAAACTTCACAACTCGCAAAAATAAGCTTGCTGGGCTCTATATGACAACCACATCAGGAAACCGGGTGTGGGAGCTTGAAGACGTGACCGTTGCTGACAACCAGCAGGGAGGCATGGTGCTCGCTCCTTACGAATCCGCTTTTGTAACAGCAAACATCTATCGCTTGATCGCAACAGGCAACTCAGGTCCTTCACACTCACTCTTTCTCTCGATGCACACAAGCCAGTGGGCTGGCCGCTTAGGCGAATCAGGCTGTTTGGTGTGCACTTAGTTGCTTCGTCCTTGAGATTTTCAAGATGATAAATCTAGTCTCCTTCCTCTGGATGTGTGACTGCTTGCTTGCGGGGTTTTTGTGCCATTACTCAAAGCAACCCTAATATGTAGGTCGATGCAGAGGATCTTAGTCACCATTGATGATTAGAGTGTCCGCTTTTGTGTTAAGGTTTTGGCCACGTGGTGCAACTGCTACATATCGATGTTCTCACCATGTCCTTGTGTGATTTATCCTACAACACGGTTGGCCCGAGCCACAATATACTAGACTTCGAGAACTCAGCGCAGGCAGCAACTGCTCTCATCACGGATTCCATCCTTGACAATAACAAAGGCCAATGCGCAGTGTCTATAGTATTACAGACTCTAACTACTTTATCGGATACTAAACTCCTGGGAAATAGTATCGTAAATTTTGTTTCCTTGTCTGCCTCTCAGTACCCTTCAGCGATCTTTTATGATGGTCTAGCATCGGCTCACCAGTTTCGATTCAATCGGATTTCGAATCCATTGTGTGCTTACGATGTTGCTGTTGGGAGTCTGGACGCGGGAGGACGTCTGAACGCAACCCAAAACTTCTGGGATACAACAATCGCGCAGGCCATAGCCAACAGGATTGTGGACTACCACGATGAGAGTTCCCGCCTCGAGGTGGTGTTCGCACCGTTTTTGTTAGATTATGTGTTCTCTTGCGATGGCGTCAAGAATTGCACCAACCGCGGCATTTGTGTCCGTCCCAATGTGTGTATTTGTCAAGAATCAGGCTGGACCGGCGCGGCTTGTGACGATTTTACTTGCCAGGACATTTATGAGTGTTATGGCAAGGGCAACTGCACAGGCCCCAACCAGTGCGCTTGCGAGGCTGGCTGGGCACCACCGTTTTGCGATTCTTCTACATGTCACGGTGTAGCAGACTGCTCGTCCAACGGTAAGTGTATCGCACGGGACATTTGTCTCTGTGCGAAGAACTGGGCAGGCGCAAACTGCAGCGCCTGTGCCCCAGGCCGCTGGGGCGAAGTGTGCCAATATGCCTGCCCGCCTTGCAGCATTCATGGCCTCTGTAGCCGAACGACCGGGTTGTGCGAGTGTGTATCCAAAGATTTCACTGGCTTGCTTTGCGACACATGTGCTACTGCCCGATTTGGGCCCTCCTGCGAAGCTCTTTCCGCCGTCTACGACCTCGAGCCACATGTGGGAACTGTGCTGGGAGGAGACCTGCTCACGGTTACAGGCGTAAACTTTGCCCCCAACCGACTCTATTACTGTGCTTTTGGCTCGTCCGCACCGTTATCGCAAACACCAGCTGCATACATGAGCTCGACCACTCTCACCTGCAATACTTCTGCTTGGCTCTCCGTTGAGCTTGGTCCACTCACCGTCGCTTTCTCCCTTCTTTTGGAGGCCAGTCCCGTCATCTATGGCAATCAATTATCATACACGTACGCGCACGGCACTTGCAATGTCCTGGGTGTGTGTACTTGTTATGCGGGCTGGCGTGGAAACCGGTGCAATTCATGTGCTCTCAACTACTTTGGGCCTCTCTGCCTGCCCCTTCCAGCTGTGTATCGGGCTGCGCCCTTACTAGGGAAGGATCTTGGCGGAACACAGGTCAGTCTTGCTGCTTCTTTGCCTCTCTGCGAGTGAGCTTTTTGCGAGCTGCTCGTCGTCTATCTCTTGAGCTGTTCCTGTCACCCATCGTGTTCTTGCTGTTGTTTGTCGTTGGTTGGTTTGTTTCCGGCCCCACTTCGTCTTTACAATTTAGATCACTCTCACGGGGATAAACTTTCTGGCCAACGAAACCGCGGAGTGCCAGTTCAGCTTGCTGAGCAGCGAGAAAGTGGCCGCGACTTTTGTGGACTCCACTCACTACACGTGTACCACACCTAAGTGGAGCGCTGCTATGGGCTCACTCACGGTTCCCGTGCGACTGTGGCTAAACAATAATTTAGTGACTCAAGGCATCAATCCGGCCTTCAGCTATTTTGGCATCTGTCCCTACAACGAATGCGACTTGGACCACAGTGTCTGCTCTCTGGGGCGATGCGCTTGCTTTCCATACTGGAAGGGAGAAAATTGCACGGAGGAGGTGGTGGCGTGTGCCTACAATGTTTCGCAAGTGGTCTTAGAGGTATGGGAGGCTGCGACAGTGTTTTGGAGCGTACCGCCCGTGGCCGGAACTTGCTCTGCGCCCGTTACATACACTGCCTATGGCCTTCCCTCTGGAATGAAGGTAGATATCGGTTTCGTGTGTGTGCTTGCGTTGCGTTGAGTTGCGTGTGTTTCGTGTGTACTTGCCCCCCCCTCCCCCCCTTTCCGATGAAAAAAGATACTCATCTTTCTCCTTTCAATGTAGATCAGCAGTTCCAGTGGGGAACTCTTTTGGCTGCTTGCGAAGGCAAGCTCAACGCCTTACAACTTCCGCATGCTTGCTTCCAATCCACGGGGCACCACTTCAGTGGATATTGTCCTCAAGGTCTCACCCTGATAGTTGCTCTTGGTCACCACCTTGTAACGTGTTGAATTATAACCACCGGGAAAATCCCGTCTGAGACTCGCCAAATTTCAGGGTTGCAGGCTTCCGGCCGGCTTGCACGCAAAACTTGAATTTTCCTTCATATGGCCCAGAACGCAATCCTTTCGTTATATCTCGGGCCCCGTTGTCAAAAGGCACCTAGAAGCCCAGCGATGACTTGTAGAAAACCTTTAAAAGCTGCTTGCTGCCAGCCTTTCTCGCAGCAAGGAAAGCCTTAAAGGTTTGACCGAGATCGAGTCCCGTAAAAGGTCAAAATGTTCAAAGGCGTAGGGGTTAAGCATAGAGATCCCCTTTCGCTGCTTTTCAATGCAGGCATGACGGTATGCATGCATTACTTTGCTGCCTCACAGGTTGCTTTCTCGTACACCCCGGTCGTCACGGCGGTGTTGCCCCAGGCCGGGCCCTGCTCAACGCCCATTACCATCCACGGCAGCACTTTCGACGCTGCTACAGGCGCTTTGATTGGCAACCGTCCCTTGCGGGTGGTTGTTCGCCTGCGTGGCTCCCACCGATTCTTTAGCACCTCGTCAGACGCAACAGGTTCGCCGCATCCTACCAAATAGAAGCATATTTGCATCTAATTGTGTAATCTGCGGTGTAGGAAACTGGACGTTCGTGTTCCGACCCAGCTACAACGAAGCAGGGGCATATCTGACGGGGGCAACACACCCCGCTAACGAACAGCTACCAGACGTCTCTGCCATGGTGCCTTTTAGTCTCTTTGGAATGGCCGCCACCAATACTAACCCCGTTCTCCGCGGCGTCGCCCAACTCGGCACTCTGGTTTTCCCCACTGCTGCGCAGATCAGAAACCTCGGAGATTTAGCCCTTTCCAACATCACGCTGCAAGTGGCGGGATACCCCGAGGGCACACCAATCGATACAAACATAAGGAATCTGCGCATAGAGTTAGCAGATCAGGCTTTAGCGTCACTTGGCGCAACATATCTCAACGTGTCCTTTGATGTGGACACACCTATCTCGACAGTCATGCAGTGCAAACTTACTGCCAATGAACATAACGCCCAGGCCGTTTTTTGGCTCCTCATTACCATCACTTCGCCCGTGGCCAGCTTGTCCATCGCTCCCTCGTAAGCTTAAACTCGCACTTTCATTTTCGGGCATTGAGAAAGAAAAAAGAGCAAATGAAAGAAAGCATTTCCTGGTGCTGAAAAGGAGCGAAAATATTAGTGTATGTTTCTACTTTTAATAATTTTTTTAGTGCCATTTCTGTTATTTTTAGCGTTATTTTTCTTTCTGTTTCTTTCTATTTTGTTTGCTCCCTTGTTTCTTTCTTGTTCTCTTTCTTTTGTTCTATTTTGTTCGGACCTTTTACGGCTGTGGTTGATGGCCTTGTTGTTGCGTTTGTTGTTGACGTTGCTTTGTGTTGTTGTTGTTAAACTTTGTATCTGCATGCGCAGCGATGGCATCACAGGCTTCACCCCGCGAGGGCGCCAGACCCTGTTCAGCGTCTTGGTGGCTAATGACGGCCAGGCAGCCTCTGGCCCGATTATCCTTCAGTTGTCCAGCGAAGCGGCCCCAAAGCTCAGCTTCGTCACAGCCAGCCCACTTCCCTCACTAGCACCCGGCGGTTTCACCGAGGTACAATTTGCATAACATACATATATACGTGCTAAATTTATTAACGACTAAGACAACAAATTGCAAATTGTAAATTGTGCAAAATGTATTGACAACTGAGACAACAAATTTGCATAACATACATAACCTACGCACGTACACACCACCATACATAACATACATACAAACATACGCGCAGTATTTATTGACAACTGAGACAGCCAACGGCAAACTGTGAGCAAACGAGAGAACAGACTAAGCGATCCGTGATGTAGTATACAAAGGAGAGCTAATGCATGTGCGCCATTAATACCGCCTTAGTAGATTTTAGTGCAAGGCAATGTACATACATACGTACGTACATACGTACGTACATACGTACATACATACGTACGCATGTACATGTACATACGTGCTTACACACGTTTACGTTATACGTACACGCATGCACATACATGTGCATATATAGGTGATTCTAGCGGTAACACTGGCGGCTGATGAGCCTTGGGGAGTGCTTAGCGGAAACTTTGGCTTGCTTGCCTCCGGCGTGCAGAAGACTTGCCCGTTTTCCTTCGAAGTGATCTCGCTCAACTCGACCTTTGTGACCATCTTGGTGGAGGACGAGGCGTCTTACCACGGGGCAGGGGTAGTAGCATCATCGTCATCATCATCATCATCATCTTTTCTTCTTCTTCTTCTTCTTCTTCTTCTTCTTCTTCTTCTTCTTCTTTTTCTCTTCCTCCTCCTCCTCCTCCTCCTCCTCCTCCCTATCCTCCTCCTCTCCTTTTTCTTCTGCTTCTCCTTCTCCTCCTCCTCTTTCTCCTGGATGTTGATCGTGAATCCATAGTTCTGTGTACTTAGCTGCTGCTGAATAGAGTCTGTGGTGTTTGTTTGGTGCAGTTACCGAAGCTGCAGGGCGCGCTTGTGCGGCTCTACAACACACAGCTGGGCATCTTGCATGAGCTTTTGACAGGACAAGACGGTCTCGCTCACTTTGCAGGTCTGGTCGCTTGCCTTGCTCATGTGTTTTGTGTACCTATGTTAAATTGCACAATGGCTTGACTTAAAGTAATCTTTTTTTGAAAAAAAATATTATCTCGATGATTTTGAAGGCATTCTTTGCGAAACCCGGTCACATGCTTCATTACATGCTCACTTTTGTTCCGTTGCCAGTATTGCTCATGAAAGAAAAATTAATACTGACGGGCTTGGCAACTTGACACAGGTCTGAGAGAAGGCATGTACGATTTGGACGTCCGCAAGGAGGGGCATGAGAGGTGGCGGCAGACGCTGCTTGTACAGGCACCTGGAGTCCAACAAACAGTCTTCATCTCCATACAAACGGTCGGCTTTTGTTGTGATCCAAGTTACGGCTGATACATTTGGGCTGTGTTTTGCAGGTAAAATATAAATGGACGGTCACTCCCACCAGGATAGGTAAGTAAAGTATTTGATGCTGCCATGTTTATTTTCGCCATGTTCCACGAAACAGTAGCTTGCGCCGTGTTTTACCGCCGTGACACTGTTCTAACCTTCTCTTTTTTTTTAACTCTAGCATATGCCTGCTTGCTGTTCGATTGGCTTTTGAGCATATGCCTGCTTGCTGTTCGATTGGCTTTTGAAGCAATCATAGCAGCGGAGCAGTAACCAAAAGACGATTTGATCGCATATGCATGTTTATGCGTACTTTTGCTAGATGAGAGCTATACGTTTAACTTGACAGCCACCTTCAAGACCAACGTGCCTGCGCCGGTCTCTTAGCCATTGCAGTTTGTCAACTTTGGCTCTTTCGAGACTAATATTTGAGCCATGAAAATACTGAGTGCTTCATTGTGAAAGTTTATGTCCTGAAGGTTCAGCATTATTATAACATCAACTGCTTTAGCTTAAATCGTTAGAAAACTATAAGATGTAATATAAAAGTCCCATCCTTTTGCCTCTTGGATGTTGCCACTCACACCCACTGTAGTTGCAAGCTTTCTGGGTGCCATGCGATTCGTTCCCAGTCAGCTGGAGCTCTAACTGTCTGTGTGCTGGCACAGTTGCCAAGTCTTTTTCTAAGGTTGCTAACAGCCATTGCTCGGGCACTAGGTGCATGGGAAGTTCCTAGCCCTTAAGTACAATGAACCATAATTTCAACTGCTTCGCTCTGAGCAGATTCTCGTTCTTGCGGGTCATACAATAGCCCATAGGAAGGCTTTTACAACGAGCTTTCTACTGAGCCATAACACAAGCTCAGGACGGAAGAATCGGCTGAGAATGAAGCGCATGAAGCTGTTGCTCATCGCACAGAAGGATTAGGAACTTCTCATGAGTTGACTGAGAACACAAGTAGAAGCCCAGAACGCTAACATTTACCACGCACGTGCTTTGCAACTGCGAGCAATTCTGTGGAAAGGCACCTGTACGATGCCCTCTTCATATTTAACAGCCCAACTTGACGCATGTGTACATACAGACAATGTCTTCCTGCACGCACATAAACATACAAACATACGTGCATACGTGCATACGCACATACATATACACAAACTACATACATACGTATACATCGGTAAGTACGTGCATATATATATATATATATATATATATATATATATATACGTGCATACACATATGCACACATACATAGTATTACATACATACACGCATGCATGCATAAATACGTACGTACATACACATCAAACAAATTAGCCTAATATCTAATACTATCTGCATGCGTACCTACATGTAGACCAAATGTACAAGAAATAAATCCCTTGCGTTCAGGTTTTGGTGATTGAGCCCGCAGTAGTGGACCTCGACCTTCTGCAACAGGTCCTTTGACCCCCCCTGCTAAAACAGTGTCTGAATACACACTAATAGTACGTAGTACGCACTTTTGACCTGCAGACCGTGTACGCACAGTCATACATCCATGCATACAGAGGTACAATGTTACATAAATACATACGTACATGCATGTGCAATATGTATATCAACATACATGTATATACATATATATTTACAGTATTACCTGCATATATACACACATTACTTATATGAATCATTCGTGCATATGCACATACCTCAAGAGAAGTGCTCATGGGTGTGCTTGAGTCTTTCACTCATTACAAAATCTGTGTGTGTGTGTGTGTGCGTGCGTGCAGGTTGGTGGGTAGGCGGGGCACGCGGGAGGGAGGGAGGGGGGGGGGGGGGGGGGAGGGGGGAGGTGAGCAATGATTGTTTGTGTGCCCTTCCCCCCCAGTTGTAATCGCCAGATGTGCATGTTTGCATGCATGTGTGTACGCACGTACGTATGGATGTACGTACATCTATTCCTTCATAGAGCAGCGTGGATGAGATCGTCTTCACCATCACAAACCATGGCCTGATTCGTGCAAACCAAGTGCGTCTGTCCCTTCCAACCAACCATCCTGTGGTGAGCTTTTGCCTCCTGTTTGAGCTCGGCTCTATCGAGGCCAATCAATCCATCGCAGTGCCTGTTCGGGTACAAACACACACACATGGCATCGCGGTATTGCCTGTCCTTCTATTGTTATTGTTCTTGCTGCTGCTGATGCTTCACCTGTCACCCTCCTTGTCCTCCTCCTCCTCTTCTTCTTCTTCTTCTTCTTCTTCTTCGTCGTCGTCGTCGTCGTCGTCGTTGTCGTCGTTGTCGTCGTTGTCGTCGTTGTCGTCGTTGTCGTCGGTGTTCTTCTTCTTCTTCTTCTTCTTCTTCTTCTTCTTCTTCTTCTTCTTCTTCTTCTTCTTCTTCTTTGTCTCCTTCCTCTTCTTGTCGTTGTCGTCGCTCTTCCCTTCATCGTCATTTTCTCATTTCTGCTGAGCGACTTCACTCCGTTCTTCTCCTCCGCTTTCTCCTCCATCGTGTCAACCCACTCTACTTATACTACTATTACATCCATCTCCGCTTTCCTTTTCTCTCCCTCCTATTAGCATATTGATCCTCCATCCTCTAATATATATCGTATAACCATGCCTTTCCTTGTTTCGGTAGAGAGAGAGAGAGAGAGAGAGTTTGTGTGTTGTGTGTGTGTGTGTGAGAGAGAGAGTGTGTGTGTGTGTTTTTTTGTGTGTTTGTGTGTGTTTGTGCATGTTTGTGTGTGTGTGCCCCCTGCTTAGATTACGCGGTCCACACGCCGTCGCTCGATCCTGAACACTGGCGACTGTTACCAGGCTCAGCTTACCTTCTCAGTCCTTTGCGGCAGGTTTCCGATCGGGTATCTGAACTATGTGCCCCAATTTGTGTCTGGGATCCCAAGTTGCGTGACCGGGGGGTTAGTTTTCAACGGGCAGGGTGAAATTGGCCCACCGCTTCAACCTGGTACTCCTAATCCAGACCCAAAAGACCCCTTTCCGGGTTGTTTTCTACGAAGTTGCGAGATACAATGGAGAGGTGGAAATTACTACTCGCAGCCAGCGCCATGCAGCCCGTGTCTCTTGGCTATTTACGACTGCTTGAGTGACAGCGATCCCTTGAGTGACTGCATAGAAGACGCGCTCGATTGCGCTGACGATCCCAGTCCTCAATGCGTGTCACAAACAGCTGTCAGATGCGGGCTAATTTTTGCTTCAGAGACGGTCCAAGCGGTCTGATACGTAGGTAGCTATGTGGACAGATAGATAGATAGATAGATAGATAGATAGATAGATAGATAGATAGATAGATAGAACGATAGATAGAACGATAGATAGATAGATAGATAGATAGATAGATAGATAGATAGATAGATAGGTAGATAGATTGATAGATTGATAGATTGATAGAATGATAGAATGATAGATAGATAGATAGATAGATAGATAGATAGATAGATAGATAGATAGATAGATAGATAGATAGATAGATAGATAAACAAACAAATAAATAAATAAATAAATGAATATAGCCTGGCTGGCGCATCAATAGACAACGCATGCTCCCATACGTACAGAACTTTAACAATCCTAAATTTTCGATGACGGCGCGATAGACGGAAGTTTCAGGGGCTTCATGTGAGCCAGGGCTTGCATGTGATTGCTCGTTCGAATTTGAAATTATTATTCGTGGACTTTCAGAAAGCCTTGCTTGGCTGATGACTGCCCCTGAACTTTGTAAAGGCTAAGAGTCCTAGTGCTAAAAAGGCATAAGAGAGTGATTGATGAGATCGACCTCAGCAGGCCTACTAGAACACCGCCGAGAAAAAAGCGAGCGAGCGAGAGTGAGATAGATGGATAGAGATCGAGAGAGAGAGAGAGAGAGAGAGAGAGAGAGAGGGAGAAGAAAAGCTAGAAAGGAAGAAAGAAGAAAGGAAGAAGAAAGAAAGAAGAAAGAAGAAAGTAAGAAGAAAGAAGAAAGAAGAAAGAAAGAAAGAAAGAAAGAAAAGAAGAAAGAAGAAAGAAGAAAAAAAGGATGGAAGGAAGGAAGAAAAGAAAGAAAGAAGGAGAGAGAGACCAGACGTTCCTCTACCTCCACCTCCAGTTCGCTTGATTGCACCACGACCTTTAGAGAGGTTGTAACTCGTTGCTTTTGCCTACAGCTGGCGGGCGCGTTTGAGTGCGGCTACAACGTAGGCAGCGCTTGTATTGAAGGCCCAGGAGGAGGCGGAGGAGGAGGAGGCGGAGGAGGCCCAGGAGGATGGAGGCGACGGCTGGCCGCTCCCGAGGAGTATTTCGAGCCATTACCAGGCAGTCCTTGGGTCCTGGACCCTGATGATCGGATGCAGCTGGTGCTCTACCGATTCTACAATGTTTTTCGCTTCACCCTCATGCCGTGGATCGACGTTCAGGACTATGCACCAGGAAACGTTGACTTTGAGGTGCTGGATGGGTGGGACCACCTCCGCGATCCCCAGTGGCTGGAGGTCTTATGTATATGGGCAGAAAAGAACCATAGAGATAGATAGATAGAATTATTAGATAGCTAGATAGGCAGATAGAGAGAATGATAGATAGAGAGATAGAGACGATGGCGAGCAGGTGGGAGAGTAAGCCAGTATGCGTGAATATGAGATTGTGTGTTCCTGCAAGAGGTGGGTTCTCAGACGATACTTACTACTGTCATGTTAGAACTATACTTTACGTAACGCCAGAACATGTACTAAAGTTTGAATGATTTCAACCACTTTCTGTTGCCGAAAACTCGAGAGTGAAGGGAAGTGAGGCGTGCGTGTGTGTGCATGCGTGTACTAGAGTGTCTGTGCCGGTCTGTGGCAAAGGTGTATCGAGCACCCTTCTCTCTCCTTTAGGGTTTGGTTGTAGCGACTGGCGACAACTCTCCTTTGGGCGCAGGCCTCAGCAACGGGGAGTACGACGACCTAATTGCTGTGCCTCCTGTCAACACTTCTTCACGGGCCAACGTGACCAGCTTGGAGCACTTCCTGCAGCGCTACAACCGGACCATGGACTACTGGCTGAGAGGCTGGTTGACACCGGCTGACGTGCCGCAAGTCTCTTCCCTCTCTCCCTGTCTCTCCCTGTCTCTTTCTCTCTCTTTCTCTCTCTCTCTCTCTCTCTCTCTCTCTCTTTGCGTTTGTGTATGTGTGTATGCCCGTGTGTATGCCTGTGTGTTTGCGTGTACATGTGTAGGGATACAGCCTGGACTTTATCGATAAGATCAAATGGGACCAAGCCTGGCAGGTTCATACATAAATGTATTCAAACGTATACATCTGGAAACTGCAAGCATGCTGACGCAAACGCATGCAGCATATACATCCATGGATTTAGTTGCTTGCGAGGAATTCTCTACAATGTGTACGCATGTATGTATGCAACCGATGTATGTGGACAGGCAACTCGCATAGATCGGGAGTACTTAAAAAACAAGGGTTTTCATACCCTTACCGACCTGTTTCTCTACACCAAGGCGGAGCTGGCGCGCGAGGCGGCCAACGAAGGTTATTATTATTATCCTTATTATTACTATTATTATTATTATTATTATTATTATTATTATTATTATTATTATTATTATTATTATTATTATTATTATTATTATTATTATTATTATGGACACCGTGATAGCCCAGTGGTCAAGTTCTACCATCTGGGCCCTGTCGCCAGTTCGATTCCCGTCGGTGCCACCAGTATTTTCATTGAACATACCGGTCTATTTCTGGACCAGTATTTTCATTGAACATACCGGCCCGTCTGGAAGTGTTGGAACTGCCCTTGCGGGGGTGTCATTAGAGCTTATCGTCAATTCTTCGTACTCCCCTCACGGGTGAGACGATGGAGGCGCATGTGCAGAAATGCATCAGCCATTGACAGAGAAGCACTATTATTATTATTATTATTATTATTGTTATCATTGTTATTACTATTATTATTATTATTATTATGGACACCGTGATAGCCCAGTGGTCAAGTTCTACCATCTGGGCCCTGTCGCCAGTTCGATTCCCGTCGGTGCCACCAGTATTTTCATTGAACATACCGGTCTATTTCTGGACCAGTATTTTCATTGAACATACCGGCCCGTCTGGAAGTGTTGGAACTGCCCTTGCGGGGGTGTCATTAGAGCTTATCGTCAATTCTTCGTACTCCCCTCACGGGTGAGACGATGGAGGCGCATGTGCAGAAATGCATCAGCCATTGACAGAGAAGCACTATTATTATTATTATTATTATTATTATTATTATCGTTATTATTACTATTAGGGAGTACATAGGCCATCGGTCCCTTTCCATGGGCTGATTGGTATAAAGCTCCTAGAGTAATGTTCTATGCCGTCACTTCCTTTATTCCACCGATTGGTGTGGAGACTTTCCTTATGGAATGGAGGACTGGATGCACATGGCCTTTTGGCTCAGCAATTGGCAGACGATACATACATATTATTACTATTATTATTATCATTATTATTATTATTATTATTATTATTATTATTATTATTGGACACCGTGATAGCCCAGTGGTCAAGTTCTACCATCTGGGCCCTGTCGCCAGTTCGATTCCCGTCGGTGCCACCAGTATTTTCATTGAACATACCGGTCCGTTTGGACCAGTATTTTCATTGAACATACCGGTCCGTCTGGAAGTGTTGGAACTGCCCTTGCGGGGGTGTCATTAGAGCCTATCGTCAATTCTTCGTACTCCCCTCACGGGTGAGACGATGGAGGCGCATGTGCAGAAATGCATCAGCCATTGACAGAGAAGCACTATTATTATTATTATTATTATTATTATTATTATTCTGGAGGGGTGCACAAGATGGCACTCCATGGGAAGAGGAGGTGGTTGGGCCTCTCCCCACGAAGGTGACCGCTTGGGGAGGGCGGTCACCGGGATATGCGCAACTCTCAACTGGGCATTTACTCGGTAGGGGTTCGGCCAGGCAGGTTGTGGGGTTGTCTGTTGGATTGTTGGTTGGCTCGTTTTTCTTGGCTGTTGGTTTGGGTCTGGTTTCCTGGTTAGCCCATTTTCGCCGAATTTCCTGCCGAGTAAATGCCTGGGGGCTTCCAGTTCCGGTTTGGTGATCTTGTTGAGGTGAGCATTCGGAGGAAACAGTACCGAGATGGGTTGAAGATAGGATTCACATTGAACCGAGATGGGGCCGAGTTGACCTGTTCCAACTCGGCTCCATTTCGGCTTCATGTTAATCCTATCTTCATCCTATCTGGGTTTTGTCTCCTCCCTATCTTCGCTTCTTCGGGCTTGCCTAACTGGAACACATGATGAGCGCACGTTGGAGAGGGGCTTCAGTCGGTCCCAATGCCTGCCAGTGCCTTGCTGCGTTGCCGTGCCTTGCCCCATGCATTCACACCCTCCACCGTTGCATTTCTAACTGAGCAGCTTCGGCTGGGATTACTATACTTGTCTGTAAGACCCTATAGGTACCGCTAGGTTCGCGCCTTCTATACCCACGTGGGGGAAGGAGTTTCAGCGGCACGCCGTCCGATCTGGCTCCACTCGGGGACACCCGTACCTCATGATGTGTATTGTTAGGAGCAGCTGAAAGTCCATAAGGCATGAGAGTAGAGGCGTTGGCGATGCGATGGAGAGTGTGTGTAGTGCGTGAGGCAGGTTCTGGCGACGCTGGGGGGTGCTGGCGGGCGCCGAAGGGCACGAAGCGACGCGGCTGCGTCCAGTGACACCGGCGGAAATGCGTGTAGTGTGTGTTGCAGATACCGCCGATGCTATTTGCATGGACGGGCGCTTTCCTCGGCGTAAAGAGGCGCGGCGGTGATGGCCAGCGACATTGGCCGTCTACTACTCTCAATGGATTACAAATACGCGAAGCACGGAGCTACCACTGTGGCCCTTATGGGACAAGGTAGAATCGCCGAAGACCTGGACAATCCCCGTGGGAATGCCTCTTCGACGGGCTCTGGCCCGATGTCCCAGGATGGGAGGATGAGGGCTCGCGTATATGACGGAATTCCTGAACCACGTGGAGAGGCTATCTTAGCTGCGCCTCATCCTTCCTCCCCAAACCTGGCACACGGGTCGGCGCTTCAACATAAGGCGAGCGGCGCTATATGGCAGATGGCACCGCCGCCTCGACGGTACCGGCGGGTAGATCGGTACGACAAGGACGGGCGTAATCTGATTGTCTGGGGGCTCTCAGAACGCGCCAATCTACAGGAGATCGCCTCCAAAATGAGCGGTCTTGGTCTGGTGGTCCCGGTAATGGAGTGGCAAGGCCAGCGAATGTCTCGTCACCTGGAGCTGGTCTACGAGGACGATGACAGCAGGCAGACGGCGTTGCAGCAACTCAAACATCTCAAATTCTTCGGCAGAGGGGTCAATGTGGCCCTTGGGCGCAGGTTCAGGGACAGGGAACGTGTCCGAAGGCTTATTCGCATCCATCTGCGTGGGGAAGCGGCGGTCCGGAAGGAGGAAGCTGCGACGGGATATCGCGTCTTGCCTCTGCATGAAGAATGTGTCGATGATGTGCAGGTGGTGTCTTCGGAATTGGCTGCCGATGCACCTAAGTGTGTGTCTGAGTGTGCTGATATGCATGTGGTGCCCCTGCATTCGGCGGCCAGTGCAGTGGGGGACCAACCTGCGCAAGCACCTGCAGAGGGGGGCAGCACGAGGGCGGAAGCCAAGCGCGGCCGTCGGGTCCGGAAACGAGCCAAGAAGCACCGCTCCAAGCAGTTCGATACCGGCTTCAAGCTACTCGTCGCGAGTCACAACTGGCAGGGTAAAACGGGATACGACAACGTAGGCACGGCGGAATGGGCATCATTCTACAAGCACGAGGGCTGGCTAGTCATCGGGGCTCAGGAGCACCGCATGGGCAAGAAGCAACTTTCCAAATGCAGCCTGGATGGATTCCGGATTTTTGGAAAACCTGCGGAGGTCAGCGAGAAAAATCGCTGCAAGGGTGGGGTTCTATTCGCGGTTGCTAACTTCCTTGGTCCGTATTGCAACCTGGTGTCAGCCCCCGTCGACCACCGGCAGCAAGTGTGGCTGCGTATCGCCTCGGGTGTTGCCGGCGCTCAGGATATCTATGTGGGCAACGGCTACTTTCCCCAGGAAACGCAGGAAGAAGAGTCGTCAGAGGCGTATGCGGCCTGGCAGGCAGCTATAGCTTTTTTTGGAGCCAAAGGTCTTGTGGTCACGGTGGCGGATGCCAACGCGAAGCTCGGGCCGGCATGCAGCCGAAAAGAGGAGGGCATCGTCGGTCAACACGGGGAGGTCGATGATAAGGGAGCACCGGTACGTTCGGAGAACGGCAAGAGACTCGCGGCTGTCCTCGTCGCTACGGGCCTGCGAAATCTGAGCGGCTTCTCGTGCCCAGTGGAAGGGTCCTACTGGTGGTCCCGGCGTGAGCAGCGCGGCATGGGCACAGGCAAGCACCTCCTCGATTACATCTGCGCGACGCCTGGCTTGGCATCTGGAGCAAAGTTCGGAGTATGCGAAGATGATCTTGATACGGACCACAAGGCAGTATGGGCCGAACTGACGTGGAGCGGCCAGCGCCGGCCAAAGCGGGCTGCGAAACCTTACAGGTCCTTTCGTGTTGATAAGCTTATTGGTGCTGGTGTCTCGGGTAATGATCACGCTGCGAAGCAAGCGCTGGATTATCTACGCGACAAGTTCGATGACGTATTCCAGCATTGCCTACAGAAGCTTGGAGTGCATCAGCTGCCTGAGCTTGACCTATCGGGTGGTGCCGACAGCCAACGGGTGGTAGATGACGTCACCGAGCGAGTGGCGCAGTCCTTCCGAATGGCGGCGCACCGGGTCCTTGGCTCCAGATGTATACGACCCCGTTTCACCAACAATTGGTTCGACGGGGAGCTAAAGGAGCTCATTCAGCAGCGCCGGGAGGCCTACGCAGCATACAGGAGGGATGAATCGAATGCGGAAGCCCGTCGGAATTGGCTACGGCTCCGCAAGCAAATTCGGAAGGCAACTCGGGCCAAGAAGTCCGCCTCCTTCAAGCAAGTGCAGGAAGAAGCGGTCAAATGTCAACGCGAACAATCCTCAAAGCGCTTTTGGCTACTCGCGAAGCGGCTTGGCGGGGCACGCAGAACGAAGGTCTCCGCGCCGGTGCAAAGGGAGGATGGCTCACTGGCGTGTACGCTGCCGGAAAAGGTCGCTCGGTGGGAGGAATTTCGGAGAAATTCGGTGAAGCCACGGGAAAATCCGGCAAGTGCGGCTGTTGTGGTGGAGTGCTGTGCAGAAGCAGGCTCGCTGGAGTGGGAGGAAGCCGAAGCTAAGCGGCAGTTCCACTGGAACGATCGCTTCAGAGATGAGGTGGCCCGGGCTATGAAGGAGCACGAAGTAGGTGAAGACACTTGCGAAGAGCTGGACAAGCCGTTCACGCAAGAGGAGGTCCTTGCAAGGCAACGTGCCCTGAATAACCACAAAGCTTGTGGCGAGGACAAAGTGAAGAACGAGATGCTCAAGTATGGCGGCGCCTACATCAATGGCTACTTAACGCAGTACTTCAACTGGATTCGAGAAGCCGAGAGGACTCCAAAAGCTTGGGGCAAGGGAATCATCGTCAATATCCCCAAGGGTGGGGATCCTACGGATCCTGACAACTGGAGGGATATCTCGATTATTAGTTGCCTTGGTAAGCTGTATCTGTCCTTATTAGCTACTCGTCTAACGCTCTTCGTGGATGGCCCGGATAAGCTACGTCCAGAGCAGGGAGGCTTCCGCCCGGGGCGTCGCACTACGGATCAGGTCTTTACCCTTTGGCAGAGGTTGAAGGGGCGTCAGCAGCAGAAGCGGGAGTCGTATGTCCTGTTCGTCGATCTACGCAAGGCTTTCCCGTCTGTTTGGAGAGATGGTCTATTTGAGAGGCTCTGGAAGCTGGGTGTAAGGGGCAAGTTCTGGCGCACGCTACGCAGGTGCTACGAGCAGACTTCGTCGCAAGTGCTAGTTGATGGAGCACTCACCCCCGAAGTACTGGAGGGTGTAGGCGTCCAACAGGGTTCCCCTCTCTCTCCCACACTCTTCAACGTCTTTATGGATGAGCTGTGTGATCGGCTGGCGAGTGCCCTCAAGATCACGGATGTGAAGCGGCTGAACGACATCAAGGCACTTCTATACGCGGACGACGTGGCCCTCATCGCTCACAGTCGCACCGAGCTCCAGAAGATGGTCAATGTTGTGGCCAAGTTCGCGGAAGATTACAGGCTGGAAGTCAACTTGAAGCCCGGCAAGACGGAAATCATGCCCATTTACACGTCGAGCAAGGCGAAACGACCAAGTATCAGGGAGCGAGGTGAGCCCGTGGTGTGGTTTCGCGGCCAGAAGCTTTGTGTCACCAGTCAGTACAAGTACCTGGGAGTGGTTATCACCGACGACCTGAAGTGGAAGGAGCAGGCCCTGCGGGCTACGCGTGTCACTGAAGTCGCCACCGCAGGTTGGTACTCTTTGTGGTGTGCAGGTGAGATACAAGCTAGGTATCGTCTCATGTGCTGGAATCAACTTGTGGGGGCCAAGCTGAAGTACGCCTTCGATGTCTGGCGTGCCCCCGTATCGCAGCTCACCAAGCTGGAGGCAGCAATGCTGCGCCCCATGAGGATGATTCTCGGCATCAGCCCTAAGACAAGCAAGTGGATTACACTCTTTCTGGCGCGCTCTTTGAGTGCGGAGCGTTTGCGGCGGGCGGCGCAACTGAAGTTCTATGGACGGCTGCGTGTTCTACCGGAGAAGCGATTTCCTGTCATCGCATCTCAAGTCAAATCCGACTGGACTGCGGAGGCCGAAGGCGCTATCAGGGACTCAATGGATCTACAACAAGGGCTTCAGGAGCTCCTAAATAGCTCAGAGAAGGACCTCGAGGGTTGGTTTTTGACTGTGGACAAGTGGGCCCTTCAGCAGGACGTCAAGATGGTGCAGCAACTGATGTGGGACAAGCGAGAGGCAGGCAGCGATCTTACTGATGGCCTGCGAGTCATCCTAAGACAAGTCTTTGGAACTAAGGAGTTCCCAAGATGGGTAGCCCTTGATGATGCGCATTATAATCTGCTTCGGAGAAGGTTGCTCAGCTGCAACAACCGCCTTCGGTTGTACCGCAGCAAGTTGGTCAGTGGCATGTCCCCTCGCTGCTTCTGTTGTCATGATGATGTCAATGAGTCCCTTGCGCACTTCTTATGGGATTGCCCCATGCATGAGGGGAGACGTAAGCAGCTGTTGCTGAGTATGCAGAGGCTCGGTGGCATGGCTGTGGGGGCTGCTGAGGGGGATGGAGGGAGTGAGGAGGGTGGTGAGGTCGTAGGCGGTGAGGTTGTGGTGGAGGATGTGTTGCTTGGGCGGGAGCGGGAGGGCTCTGTGCGGCAGGGTTGGGATGATATGTCGCCTGTGGATCAATCACGATTGTTTTGTAAGTTTTTTCAGGGGAAGTCGCGCTTCCGCAGTAACTTTAGGCTTGCTGCGTTGTTAGGGGTTACAGCGTTGCGTCCCCCTCCAAAGTTGGATGTGTTGTTTGGATCATATGTGTCTGAGTGTTGGTCTGCTAGGGAGGGTAAAAGGGAGGAGCTTGGGGTGGAGGATGGGGGCGAGGAGGTGATTGACCTCACTGAGGTTCCATCAGCTTCTGTCCCACCCTCTCCCCCAAGTGACGTTGATGTTGCGCGGCGCGGCCGTCCGCGCAGAGTGGACGTCCTGGCTAGAGAGAGGGGTTCGGGAGCGCAGCGTAGTGTCTCGGAGTTCTTCTCTTCAGCTAACACCCTCGCATCTAGCTCTTCATGCACTTCACAGCCCCCATCTGCCCCTGCTGTTGCTGTTGCTGCTATGTCTGTTTGGTGTTCTGACAATGCGTTGGGATCGGCTGACCCCGGTGACCCAATGGAGGCACATGTCCAGGATCTGGATCTGATGCTATAGTCTGAGGAAGCCTATTATTATTATTATTATTATTATTATTATTATTATTTAGGGAGTACATAGGCCATCGGTCCTTTCCATGGGCTGATTGGTATAAAGCTCCTAGAGTAATGTTCTATGCCGTCACTTCCTTTATTCCACCGATTGGTGTGGAGACTTTCCTTATGGAATGGAGGACTGGATGCACATGGCCTTTTGGCTCAGCAATTGGCAGGAGATACACTATTATGATTATTATTACTATTATTATTATTATTAGGGAGTACATAGGCCATCGGTCCCTTTCCATGGGCTGATTGGTATAAAGCTCCTAGAGTAATGTTCTATGCCGTCACTTCCTTTATTCCACCGATTGGTGTGGAGACTTTCCTTATGGAATGGAGGACTGGATGCACATGGCCTTTTGGCTCAGCAATTGGCAGACGATACATACATACATACATATTATTATTATTATTATTATTATTATTATTATTACTACTACTACTACTACTACTACTACTACTGCGACTACTGCGACTACGATTACTTTTATATCATCATTTCTACTACTACTTCTAGGCATCTGTGCCACGGTTGTCCTGCGCATTGAGCAGGTACATACATGACATACTTACATGACATAGGCACTTGACATACATGCATGACATACATACATGACATACATACATGACACACACAGACATGACACACACAGACATGACATAGTATTACATACATGACATACATACACACACAAATACATACATGACAATTTTACATACATGACATTAAAACGTGTATAGCTTGGGATGCACACATACATGACATACATGCATAACATACATATAGAAACGCATACGTGCATACATACTTATTACATGACACGCATACATGACAAGTCATGACGTACACATATGACATACTAAGCAACTTTTGCATACAAATTATTAATATGTCATTTCTGTACATGCATAAATGCACACGTACATGGCATACATACATGATATACATGCCATGCGCACATGACATACATGCGTGCCATTCATGCGTAACATTACATACATGACATTACATACATGACATTACATACATGACATTACATACATGACATTACATACATGACATTACATACATGACATTACATACATGACATTACATACATGACAACTACATACATGTATGACATACATACATGACAATTCCATACATACAGGATATGCATACATATATTAATACATAAATACATAATATTAATACTGTATACGTACAGGAACTCGCCCTGACGCGGGAGGCTTTTCTAGCAGAGCTAGAGCTCACAAACGAGGGAGAAGCCGCTCTTAAGAACGTGACTGTGAAGCTGCGGTTCGAGCGAGTCGGCTCAAGGGTGGACTACTCGCAGCTATTTGTGGTGGGGGATGTGCAGCAGACCGGCTTTACCAACGGCACCTTGGACCACGGCGCCACGTTAGCTGTCGAAAGTGTGGGGACGGGCCAATGGCTGCTTATGGCACTCAGCGAAGCGGCCCCAACCGGACCCGTCGTGTACGAGGTCTCGGGCACCTTGTCATATGTGTCGGACGGGGCTACCTTGTCGTTCCGCTCTACCCGGCCACCATCATCGTGCAGCCGGATCCGCAGCTTTACGTCAAATACTTCTGGTCACGCCAGGTTTACTCCGACGATCCTTTCACTCCCGAAGTGGAGCCTGCCGTGCCGTTCTCTTTAGGGATCATGGTGAGCAACCTGGGCTATGGCACCGCGTGGAACATGCGCATCGCCTCGTCACAGCCCGAGATCATCGAGA
>WBZZ01001171.1:70000-72500 GCA_019918135.1 Paulinella micropora | reverse complement strand
TTGTTTGACGAAATCAGAAGCTCCTTTTTTCTGATATTAGTCGATATATCATCTATCTATCTATCTATCTATCTATCTATCTATCTATCTATCTATCTATCTATCTATCTATCTACACACACACACACACACATATATATATATATATATACATATATATATATATATATTATATGTGTGTGTATGTATATATATATGTACATATATATATATATACCCACCTATATTTCTACCTTCCTACCTACCTACGTACCTACCTACCTACATATCTATTACAGGAAATATAGAATCTATCTAGCTATCTAGCTATCTAGCTATCTATCTATCTATCTATCTATCTATCTAAAAATCTATCTATCTATGGATGCCTATGTCTTCGGATATGCAGAGCTGATAGACCAAACATATCTATCTATCTATCTATCTATCTATCTATTTATCTATTTACCTACGGAATGGATGCCTATGTCTTCGGATATGCAGAGCTAATAGACCACACATATCTATATATCTATCTATCTATCTATCTATTTATCTATCTATCAATATATCTATCTATCTATCTATCTAATCTATCTATCTAATCTATCTATCTAATCTATCTATTTATCTATCTATCTATATGGCTGTCTGTCTGTCTGTCTATCTATCTATCTTATCTATCTATTTATCTATCCTATCTATATATCTATATACATATATATATATATATATATATATTGCAGGCGGATATGCAGCGCTGATAGACCAAACATATTATTTACACTATTATTACTACTATCTCTTTTATATCTATATATGTTTGGTCTATCAGCTCTGCGTATCCGCCTGCGATAGATAGATAGATAGATAGATAGATAGATAGATAGATAGATAGATAGATAGATAGATAGATAGATATACTATTATTTTTGCTACTCTATGTATTACAAGAAATAGAGAAGAGAGACCAAACATGTTATTTACACTATTATTACTACTATCTCTTATAGAAAATAGAAAAGAGTAATTGGGATGGCCTATGTTCTCGGATATGCAGCGCTGTAGACCAAACATATTATCTATACTATTATTATTGCTTTTCTATGTATGTATAGGAAATAGAGAAAAACCACTGGCAAAAGCGAATGCAAGATTTGTATCAAGGTCTGTATGTATGTATGTATGCATGTATGTATGCATGTATGTATGTATGTATGTATGTATGTATGTATTTATCGATGTATCTATGTATGTACCTATGCATCTATGTATCGCATATACCTAAGTATTCAGATATGTATTGTGTGTGTATGTTCTGTACATAAACAATACTATATTATACTAAACAATACTATACTATACTATACTATACTATACTATACTATACTATACTATACTATACTATACTGTACTATACCATACTATACTGTACTATACTATAATAAACTGTATTATACTATACTATACTATACTATACTAAACTATACTTAGCTCGAGTTGCTACGCTAACTATGAAGCATGACGCTGCACTACGTGAGGTGCACTGCCTCTGGCGGTCAGAGGTATTTTCAACTTTACCAAAAACTGCCCATCTACTGCCTTTTTTCCCCATATCATCACCTTCCTACTGCCTTTTTTGCCCATATCATCCCCTTACCCTGTCGTGCGTCCCAACACCCGGAGAAATTCCCTTCTTTTTTGCGGACGGAAACGGACGTGCGACAGGTTAGGGGTTAATTGCTTGTTTGTGGCGTTTAGAAATGTATCTTTATCAAATGCCTATCTAAGGTCAGTCTAAGAATTCCGGCCACCCCAACTTCCGCCCACTTTGACTGTGGCCCCTCGTTTTTCACCGTAACAATGACTGTCTATGAAAGTTGGGACATGAGGAGGGGGAAAAAAAATCCTCAGCGAAAAAAATTACCCGTTTTGCGCGGGTGGCCGGAAGCTCTTTTTTTTTTTTTTTTTTTTTTAGGGTTTTCAACAAATGACCGCTTCTTGCGACCAATTTGTTGGTGGCCGGAATACTTAGACATACCTTACTGCCTCCCTCCCCCTCCCCCCCCCCCGCCCCCCCACCCCCCCCCCCCCCCCCCCCGACTTCATTCCCTCTCTTACTGCCCTGACTCCCCGCTGCATGTTGAGCTTGTGTTGCCGATCTACTGGCTTGTCCTCTCTTTCATACCCCGCCTACTGCCTCTCTCTCTCTCTCTCTCTCTCTCTCTCTCCCCCTCCCTCCCTCCGTCCCTCCCTCCCCCACCCCCCTCCTCCTCTCTCTCTCTCTCTCTCTCTCTCTTTTTATACATACACAGCTCTCTCAACTTACCGCGAGTAGCGGTCCCTTTTCCGCAAAATTTCATAAAATACATACACACATTTACACACATTTACAAAACACATTCGTACGTAAATTTACGCATACGTACAGGTCTTGCAACTGAGAGCGCAGCATAGAGAGGAGTTGGGGGTGTTGACGCAGCAAATGAAAAGGCTGACCCTCCAGCTGCAAAGTTCACCG
>WBZZ01001171.1:32500-57500 GCA_019918135.1 Paulinella micropora | reverse complement strand
GGCATCACTATTTGCGGTTATCATATTCATTCGGCCGGGACACCCCAACTCACTAAGCGGCATTTGCTTGTTGATCTACAAGCCCGCTAATTACGTTGGTATTCAGCGGAACTCGACAATATTTACGAAAAACTGTCAAAAAAAACTGGCATGAACGTTCGTATAAATGCTGCAGCGGACGGAGTAGGCAGAAATAATTTCAAGCAAAATATACGCAAACAACGCTTCCTTGGGAGCGTTTCGGTAGAATACTATCACATGATCGAGTTATACAATTGCATCAATAGACAGAGTATGCAGAAAAAACATATGCACGTGCGCCATTCGCCCTCACTCGCTCTGATTTTTTCAGTATGCACAGCTTGCGTCGAATGACATCCTGTTACATGCCCAAAACTCAGAACTTCACAATAGATAATAACCAAAACTTTTCGCAAAAGCTATTCGATTCTCGCTCTTCTTGAGATCTCTTCGAAGATCCAAAAGTTTTGGTGCCGGGTGGCGCAAAAATAAGAGATTTTAGGTTTTCTGCCACCCCCCTCCCTGCCTGGTACACCGCTCACCCCCTTAAGCATGCGGTTGTCGACCGGCCGGCCCTAAAAAAAGATAAATAAATTCTTCCGTATGTTGCGTCTGATTTTTTTGTTTTTGCATTTTTGACTCTGCCTCCAATTGCATGCCACACCAAATTTTGTGGGTATATTCGCGGCTAAATTCACTTTTGTCTGTCCAAATGCCAATTGAAACTTGGTGAGTCTTCATCTTGAATAGCATTGATATAGCTGAAAAAACGTGCCATAATATGTATATATTTCCGGATTTTTTTTTAATTTCAGGCAAATCAGCCATAGTGTTGCCACAAACCCCAGCGCACCCTTAACTGGGGGGGGAAAAAAAGCAAACGTTGATCTCAGCCTCCTTGCTGGATAGTAGTAAGGAAAAGCAGACGATATTGATATTACTATGAATATTCAAATGGCAAGACGATTCAACTTTCAACTTTAATGATTATTCTTGACTAATATCAATAATATTACTGCTGACACTTACCTTTGATCTGAGCGTTCTTCACCAATAGAAGTGATATGACACTGCTGAAGCCATCCTTTATGTCATCGTTCTCCACCAATAGAAGTGATATGACAGTGCTGAAGCCATCGTCTGAAAGCTCAGGACAAGCTGTTAAGAAAGAAAATACTGTGTTTAGCGCTTAGTTTTGAGGTGATTCGGTCACACAAAATGGTATTTTTTGCAGGACAGAAAATACAATAAGTGGTTGCAAATTGCCTGATATCATCTGATATGGTAACGGTTTTAACCTTCTTGGACCGCCACGGTGAAATACTTTCCAACGGTGTGCTCTGCATTTCTGTACCTCAAATATCGATTGAGAACAATGAGGTGAGAGTCAAAGGTGGGCTGTTTGCCACCTGATATTACTAAGTAATACAGCAATAATGAGCATGTTATTTGAAAGCGCTTGCCCTGAGCTTTCCAGCGATAGAATCACCACTGTCACATCAGGTCTTGCTGCATTTCTATGGTAGTAGTATTAATATTTCGTGTTAAAAACTTCATCCAAATCTCTTCTGAATCAGTACCACTACAATACTGTAAATTATAGTTGAAAGACTTCGACTTTTCTTTTATTCATACGTTTTCCACTTCGAGTGATACAATAAGTATTCTTTTATGTGCAACTGCGTCCGGTCTCTGCATGATTTTAAACTATGACTGCTTTTAATATATATAATATTTATTATATATATATATATATATATATATTTATGTATATAGACTTGTCCATTCGTGTATTAAATACAAGCACAGAAAACACATAAAACACACACAGGAAGACAGGAAACATACACAGGAAGCACAAAACATACCTATGTTTTACAAAAATACGACAAACTAAGCGCACTAAGAGAGATTTAGACCAAATAACGACTAAACCTATTTTTATTTCATAAAAATATATATAAACGAAGTTTATATGGTTTAGTCGTTATTTTGTCTAAATCTCTCTTAGTGTGCTTAGTTTGTCGTATTTTTGTAAAACATAGGTATGTTTTGTGCTTCTTGTATGTGTTTCCTGTCTTCCTGTGTGTGTTTTATGTGTTTTCTGTGCTTGTATTTAATACACGAATGGACAAGTCTATATACATAAATGATCATTAAAAACAAATGGGGGGAACATACACGAAACATACAAATGAAAAATAAATTTGCTTTTTGCTTTTCTCCTTGGACAATCGGCAAAAGAAATCATTTTTGATAAAAATTGGTGTATCCGCTACAGGGCTAACGATATTATTTTGCTATGTGAGCAAATATAAAAGCAGGCGAGACGGAAATGTCTTTGTTGGATTGTGTCCGACCTGTCCGGGTGGTGGCCAACCCTATTTTTACAAGGTCAGCCACTTTTTAGTTATTAAATTTCATTATTTCTTATAATATTATTATTATTCCTATTATCTATTTTTTAATGTGTCCAACCTGTCCGACCTTTATTTAAAAAAAGTAAAATTTTTCCCTCTCCTCTTTTTTTTAAAGGACACCTCAAAAAATTTCTAAAAAAGAAGGTCGGCCTCGGACACTCGGACATCGATTAATACTAACAAAAATATTTCGTTTTAGATTGCTACAATTAACAATGGCTGTCCAAGTGGTTTTTAACAACATTTGGGGAGTTTATCGGGGTTAATAAGATTTACTAAATAAAAGTTATGATAAAGTTATATTACAGAGTAATGTCAGAGGAAGCTAAACACGAGAAGTGCGGTAAGTGTAAGTGTTGGCGATTGCCAGTTCAGTTTTTGAATAATAAAGGACGACGACTTAAAACATGTGATAAACGTAGGGAGCAACATAGAAAAACTGCGGGAAAAAACAAATGTAAACATAATAGAAAAAGAAGTAGATGTAAAGATTGTGGTGGTAATGCAATATGCGAGCACAATAGAAGAAGAGAAAGATGTAAAGAATGCGGTGGTTGTTGTTCGCACGAGATTACAAAGAATTACATTATAAAAAATGTAAAAACGGGAACGAAATGGTGCTGGGCTCTGAATGTATCAAGCGATTTAAGAACGATAAAATGAACGAAGACCTATCATTGCTTATTCGCACTCTTGACAATCCAAACATTAAATTCTGTTGTTATTGTAATAGCAATAGGGCAATACCAAAAAATATTGTGAAAAAGCATCCGAACAGAGACAGGTATTATCAGAAGACGTGCCTCATAAAGAAATTAAAGTATTGCGAACTTTGTGGGCAATTAAAAGGATTTATTAAATGCGGGTGCTTGAATAAGTAAAAAAAAGAAATTATTTTTTTTGTATAACGATGTATAAAAAATTATAATTACCTATTAAGGATAGAGATATATGGATATATAAAATAATTAATTCATTTTTATTGAAAAAATCCGAGCGACTATGTAACATGACAGCACCGACACTGACCAATGAGCAATGGTATTGGAAACAAGAAGAAGCACTGAGAGATAAACCGCAAGATGTGGTCCTTATTAAGTGGGAAACAAACAATTCACCACTGTGCCATACCAAGAGGATTTCGTGGAATTGATTGAAAAAACGCCCGATGAACAAAAGCAATACTATGAAGTATTAATGGTAAACAAATCCCAGCGAATGTTTGCCGATATTGATGGCGATGAATTATCAATCTCACGCGAAAAAATGTATGAGCGGTGGAACACACTTATAAAAATGTGTTTGCTAATGTTCGTTTGAAGTATAATCCAAAAAAAAGCAAAATACTTGGATGCGAGTAAGAATGGTAAAATGTCGTGCCATTTTTCTTACGATAATGGATTGGTGTTTGAAAACTGCGAAACACAAAAAGAGTTTTGGAAATATGTAGAAGCGGTAATTGAAAAGGATTATCCCGACCTCTGTTTCACATTTGAACGGGCCGACAACAATATTGAGTTGCGAACCATACTTGATATTTCTGTGTATAACAAAAACAGGGCTTTTCGCACTATCTACTCTCATAAAGATGGTAGTGATCGTGTTTTGCTTCCGTATACCTACACACCAAAAAAAACACCTTGAAACTGCTACAAGATGTAGAAATAGACGATTATTTGATTATGCTACCCGATGACGATACATTTTACAATATTAGAATTCCCGAATATACAACTTTGAAACGATATCAACATATCACATTGGAAGAAATACACGAAATTATACTCAGCAAAATACCGGATGTGGAAATTGTTGAAAAAAAGCAGAGAATGTTTATTTTAAAAACCAAGGGGACGCGAACGTGTATCATAAACGAAGAATTGCTATGTAGTATGGAGAAGAGACGGGTTGTATTTCTACTGCCACGATAGTAATTGCGAAGGCAAAACTATAAAAATTCACGAACTATCGCCCCCTATCGTCCATAATATCAACACGATCAATGATTTGCGACGGCTTGCCGACGAATGTAATAATTTGGAAAAATTCACAGAGTTGATAGATACTGCTTTGGCTTGGATGAATAAATCATACTCTTTGCTAACTTAGCAAAGCCAACTATAATTGAAGAATATGTTGATTCCAAAGGTAAGCAGGTATTCCGCTACAAGACGGAATCAGCGATGGAATCACTCTTCAAAAACAAATAATAAAAACTAATTTATCAAAGGAGGACTGGATAGCACTAGGC
The DNA here is from genome assembly GCA_019918135.1 of Paulinella micropora. Taxonomy (NCBI): domain Eukaryota; phylum Cercozoa; class Imbricatea; order Euglyphida; family Paulinellidae; genus Paulinella; species Paulinella micropora. The sequence continues at coordinate 52,808 of WBZZ01001171.1, read as the reverse complement.
GAAAACCCCGCCACATTGAATGTCATTGATTTGTATAAAATGTGGAATACACACCCGAAAAGGCGAGAAGTGAATGACGTAATTTTTGATCCTAAAGCATACTTTGATAACGAAAAACAAGGATTTTATAACTTGTTCAAGGGTTTTGAAATTCCAGCGGACACATTAGAAGACGTGAAATCATTCACGGCAGAAGAAGAAAAAAATGAAGCATTCTTGCAACATATCTTAAACAGATGGTGCGGGGGAAGGCAGGACATATATAAAAAGGTGCTTGATATGTTTGCGAGCATTTACCAAAAGCCGTGGCAAAAACTACATTTATCATTGGTTTTGACAAGCACTGAACAAACAGGAAAGGGGATTATTCTTGAAATATTCAAAGACATAATAGGTGCCGATTATTATTTCCAGCCGTCCGATGTTGAAGAAATTTTAGGCGATTTTAATGCGCAACTTGCAAAAGCAATTGTAGTATTTATGGACGAAATGGTCTGGGCGACAAGGAACGGGCAGGGACAATTAAGAAACTTGTATCAGAACACACACTCACCCTTAAACAAAAATATTTACCAAATCTAACATTAGAAAATATGTTTTTATTCTTGGTCCTTGCTTCAAATGAAGAATGGGCGCTGGAACTACAGAGCAACGATGGCTAGTCCTTGAAGTTTCTGATGAACTGGCACTTATGCAACAAGACAAAAAGAGAAAAGTGATTACAGATATTAGATCTATTGACAGGCAACGACTGGCGAAGTTTCTTCTTGAAAGAGACCTAAGTGATTTTAACGACCGCGAAACAATCATTACAAAGGGACTGCGAGAACAAAAAGTAAAATCTCTTTCAAAATTAAGAAAATGGTGGTTGGATCGCTTGAACTTAGGATATATTACGGATGAAATGCCAGAAATTCATTTTGGTAAAGAGGTATCAAAGAAAGCATTGTATGATGTGTATAAGCAAATGTAAATGATCCGCACACTTCACGGGTCAGTTTCTGGACCAATCTAAAAAAACTGATGCCAGATGTGGTAGAAAAGAAGAAAACAATGGAAGCGGGTATAAGAGTTAGATGCGTAGACAGTTTTATATCGCTATTTAAATGAGTCCATTTTTCTATTTGGCTCAGATAATCTTTTTTAGTTGACATGTTATATATAAGCATAACCAAAAAATCTGTTTTATATTATTTATTCATCGTCATTGTCGTCGTCAAAAGTCCATTCATTATCGCCGTAAATAACCTTCCTTTTTTTTACATTTTTCTCAGGTTGGTAAACCAACATCGCTACAAACTGATATTGTCGCATTTTATGAAAAGTACCGACCCGAACAAAACCAAGAAGGGACTGATAATGTTGAAGTTTTATTGCCTTCCGTTGATGCATTGAAGAATGTCGTTTTTAATGACGAACCAGAAACAATAGAAGAATATAGATCTTTTAAGGAAGACGATTTGAAGGAAACTGGCATCACCGAAATCAAGGCTGATGTAGGAGAAGAATTGGCGAAAAAAGAATTACCCGTTTCAGAAGCGCCCGCACCAGTTAGGGAAAAGAAAACGCCAATTAAAGCAAAGCAAAATCCGCCCGAGAGCGGGTATAGTTGCTATGAAATAATAACGGCACACTTGAAAGTATCAAAAGATCCGTTTAATTTCTTGTATATGAAACAAGATGATCGCACCATAATGCAGGAAGACATGAAGAAATGGCACGAGAGTAGATGCGCACACATACCGCCAGACCAACGCCCTATTCTTAAATATGATAAGTTAGATTATAGACATTTTTCCGCGATGTTCTATCTCAACATGAGGGCAAACTAACAATTAAAAAATATGTATGACAAGTTTCACGTGTAAGCGGCAAATAAAGAAATGTCTCTCATAACATCAATTTTGAAATATGATGGGTTGAATGAAACAGGCTTGTCGGCATTCATTGATTTATAATAAACATTCAATGAAATGTTCGCGCCTTCTGCACAGGTTGTATAAATTCTATTAGTTAGATAAGTTTCAATATGACCCGTTCTTTTAACCGTCTGTCCGCTTATATCATTGCTTGGAGTCGTAATCTACCATGCTAAAAGAACTTGTGTTGTGGTTGTTTTTTGGACAACCCATTCACAACTGAACTCTTCATTACTAAAAGCAGGAAAATAATCATTTGCTTCTGTTTCTAAACTATAAGCATATGTGCCATCATCAAAATAGAATTGAAATTGAAAAGACCCATTCCCCACGGGATTTGCGGCCATTGTTAAACAACCAGAAAAAGAAACAATTATAGATTGACCAACTCCAAGATTAGAGATTGTTTTGCTTCCAACCCCAGATGTCAAGAGTTGTAAATGATGTGCCAGTCATGCTTGATCTAAGCACCATCGAGTTATACACATTTTGAATAACTCTCGTTAATGTTGGAGTAGCAGTAACAATAGTTTTAGTATCTATTGATTGCTGTTCTTGCGATCGGCCGAATATATTCATATTTTTTTAATCTATATATTCTACGATATAAAAACAATTTGAAAAATTGTGTTATAACTCGTTTATAAAATAATTTTATTAAATTATGAACCATTTAGGTAATCCGTGGACATATCATTTTTACAGATCTGTCATAGTGGACGAGGATTTAGAAATTGATGGCGTACTACATGGTGATCATATCGAAGCAAACTCAATACAAGCAAAAACGGACGACATAACAATATCCTCAAGAAATAACAATTCTTCTTTGTTAGTATCTGATACTGGTTATGTGTCAATTAATAACGAATACGATCTGCCAATAGCGGATGGCAAAGCAAATCAAGTTTTAAAAACAGATGGGTTGGGCAATACTTCATTCGCGACATTAACTTCAAGTTTTATAAGCGATTTTGAACTGGATAAATTAACGGATGTGGTTATAACGGCACCAATAGCTGCAAATAGTTATCTTACATACAACACAATAAACTGGGTGAATAAAACATTTCCGATAAATGTTGATGAATTCGGCAACATTAATATGGGAGATTATTTGAATATAACAGGAGTAAATTTACTAAATACGATATTGGTTTCTTCAATCATAACCACTGCGACATTTGATTATGCTTTTGATACACGGCTCGCAACTAAATCAACCACCAACTTAACAGAGGGGACAAACCTTTATTATACGAATGCGAGATTTGATACAAGATATTCAGCTAAATCAACCGCAGACTAAAAAAAGCATCAATTTATACTATACTGACGGGCGATTTGATACAAGATTTTTTAACAAAACAACCGCAGACTTAAAAGAGGGAAGTAATTCATATTATACGACAGCGAGGGCGAATACAGATTTTGATACAAGGCTAAGCACTAAATCAACTAATAACTTAAAAGAGGGAACTAATTTATATTATAGGACAGCGAGGGCGAATACAGATTTTGATACAAGGCTAAGCACTAAATCAACTAATAACTTAGCAGAGGGAACTAATTTATACTATACGACAGCGAGAGCAAATACAGACTTTGATACAAGGCTAAGCACTAAATCAACTAATAACTTAGCAGAGGGGACAAATCTATATTACACCACCGCGAGGGCTAATACAGAATTTGATACAAGGCTAAGCACTAAATCAACTAATAACTTAAAAGAGGGAACTAATTTATATTACACCACCGCGAGAGAAAATACAGACTTTGATACACGGCTAAGCACTAAATCAACTAATAACTTAGCAGAGGGGACAAATTTATATTATACGACAGCGAGAGCAAATACAGATTTTGATACAAGGCTAAGCACTAAATCAACTAATAACTTAGCAGAAGGCACTAATTTATATTACACCACAGCGAGGGCTAATACAGACTTTGACACACGGATAGCCACTAAATCAATAGATGCTTTGAGTGATGTAATAATAACAACACCCGCAAACGGCCAATTACTAACATACAATGGAACAAACTGGGTGAATTCCACGGGGTCATTGGCTTTCCTTGCTTTAACGGGTGGGACGATGTCAGGCGATATTAAACTGGGTGCTTCGACTTTTGTTATGTACTCGGGCCCGCAGACTATGACAACCAATTCTTCACCTTCTCCATTCGTCGCTTCTGCTTCTTCTGAATACGATGCAGCATATCTGGCTTTTAATGTCAACCAGAACGCAGATTATGGGTCTAGCAACTTTCACTACAACGATGCGACAGGAGTTTATCAAAGAGTTCCACCAAACACAAATACATTTTCAGGAACACCATACACGGGCGAACATATAAAAATAGATTTGGGAGCCATATACAGGATAAAAAAATATTATGTTAGGTCTTCGTCTGCTAATTACATTGAAATGACACCGAGCATTTGGTATGTGGGAATAAGCACTGACAACATTACATACACCTTATGGGACAGCAGGAGTGGTGAGGCTTGGGCTTCACAGACAACTAAAACATATACACCTTCTTCAAATGCTTCTGCTAGATATATCATATTCGTCGCGAACAAGGCGGGAAGTGGCGGAACTTCATTTAGAAATCAAGTCCGTATCGCCAGTCTGTATTTTGGTTATGAACATTTAATTATGACATAACATTGATTAGAAATATGACGAGCGATACATTAACAACAAGCGGAGCAATAACAGCAAGTGGATTGATAACTGCTAGTGCGGGATTAACAGGGACCACATTAACGGCCAGCGGATTGATGACAGCAAATGCGGGAGCTGATATCAAAAGCCAAAGCATAACAAACTTAGCCACAACATCAGCTTCAACAGACGGGGCTACAAAAGGCTATGTGGACACATTAGACGGGCAGAATGTGAAATTAACAGGAACCCAAACAATAGCAGGTACAAAAGAATTTAGCGGAATATTAGCAACTTCATTAGGCATCCCGTGTATAGTAGGTAGGAATTCAAAAAGAACAGGTGCGACAGGTGGCTTAGAATTATATGGAACCAGTGGCAATATGAACGGACCGCACATTCAAGCATTTGTTCATAATTCCGTTTATCCTGTATTTCAACAATTAAACTTTGCTCAAGACAATATTGCTTTAAGTTTTGATAGTTATTGGGATGGTTCAAACTAGAAATCAAGCGACCCTGGTTCAAACTTTCAAATATACAAATTAAGTGATAAACTCGCCTTAACTACAAATCGGGAGTAGCACTGGCAGGAAACATAGCATTTAGTGAGGCAGTGAACGTAAGCAATGCGGGGGTGATAACAACAACAGGAGCAATAACAGCAAGTAGTTTAATAACCGCAAATGCTGGTATTAGTTCGGCTCAAACTATTACAATGACTAATTCAGGCTCGCAAATTTACTTGTTGGACGGCACGACAGCCACATGTGGTATAAGGTGGTTTGACGATAACCACTGTGTATTTTGTAGGAGAAACACGAATGAAATGTTTATTAAAGAGTATGGCGACATACACTTTCAAACAACAGGCTCAACATGGCGAGCACAGATGAATTCAAATGGTCTTTATCAGCGAAATAGCAGAGCACACAAATAATAATATTAATAACATATATTATAATATCTATAATTTACCAAAGCAAATTATAAGACCAGAAGGCTGGCTGATTTTTGTTTAAATACGCTGGCTTCCATCCTTTGTTTTAATTGCTTGATGTCTGGCACGACAACTTTCCCGTCTGTCTTCGTCTTGATGTTTGGTATAATCTGAGTAACCAGATGCGCCAAAGTTGATACGACGGCCGTTGTAGATTACATAGTATTTTTTACCTTTTACCTTACTTTCGCCGAAGTCTGTGGCACCTAATGATAAGGCTTTTTCTCTTAACCCTATTATATATTTAGCCTGCTTTACCTTCTTCTTTAATTATATTATTATAAATTGCTTCTCGTTGCTTATCTGATAGCGGTAAGCGGTAAAGTATATTTTCGGGTTTTCTAAAAATATTGGGGTTTCTATTGACTAAGTTCTGAGTGATACGGATTTCATCAATTTCCTTCCCTAGCAATTCTAGTTCCTCCAGTTGCTCCTCGTCTTTGCTTTTTTCTTTTTTCTTTTCCATCCTATATTATAGCAGATAAAAAATGTGGTTTGATGAAAAAAAAAATGGTTTGATTATTACAATAAAGCCAGAGCAGAACATAAGGGTCAGTCCGCGGAATTTATTACAGCAAGGGCCAATGAACTAAAGTGGAAAGATAGAATAAAAGACGCTCTAACTTACGATGATGCGCCCGACGATCCAAACATAAAAAGATTAAAAGATGCGATCAAAATGCTAAGCGGAAAGTCATTTATGTATAACAACATGGATCGAAATGCGCTAGTGGAACATTTTAGGGAAAATAGGGTTAATATAGAAGAACTTGAAAGAAAAATTGTAAATATGCCCACGAATGAACAACGATTAGAAATGGTGCAATTAGCAAGGGCTAAAGATAAAGCAAAAATCCTAAAAATTAAAGACCTTATTGATCAAATGAATCGTGATATGAATCAATTGATAACTCACTGGGGATATCCAGAAGAAAAAAGGTCCTTACTTGAAACAATGACTCGTAATGGGCTAACACATTTATTGAATAAAGGCAGAGGCGAAATAAAAGCAATAGCAAGAAGGGAAAACAAACAATGGCAGGCGCGACCTAAAGGAATGGGAACAAAACAGACTAGAATATGAACAGAAAAACCCAGAGGATACTTCAATTGAAACACAAATAGGCAGAGATTAAAAATCTATCGTGCCAAGTTTAACAGATACACCAAGGGCCACTGCAAGGTTTGTAGACGCATTGATTGAAAGTATTAAAGAAATAATTATGAGTCCCACATTAAATAAAAATAGTAAATACTATTCACAGAGTAGGTCGTTATGGTGTGAGTAGATTGGCATGGAATCGCATATTATCTATTACTGCTAATCATCCTCAAATCCGTGCCATGACTATTGCGGTAATGGGAAGACCGGGTGCGGAGTCTTTCAGAAGGGCATTAGAAGCATGAGCAAGAAATGAAGCACCACCAGAGTTGCCTCCGCCTAACCCTCGTTTAATTGCAGCGGGACAACAAAGAATGGGTGATTATGTATTGGAGGATATGCTGAGAAGATTGGGCTTACAAGTATCAACATTAATGGCATGGCAGACGTTTAAAAGAGCTGTTGAAACTGCAACCATGATTAATTTACTTTTGGTGCATTTCTAAAGCACGTGTACAGCATATGGACTGCTCAACCAGATGCTATTATTAAATTGGAAGAAGAACGATTTCATACTACTGGAAGCAATTATAATGGCCCTGCCACACGAGTAGAAAGTCGCCTCCAATTAGAAGATAGAACTCGTGGTAAGTTTCCTTACAATTTACCAGCAGATACTTTGGATTTGATTGCCTTTGAACATGATCTATTGTTGCTACTGGTGATAAAAATATCCAAAATTTTGCCGACCAACCATACTTTATAACAGAGTATTTGACGAGTAATGGAATGTTGCTAAAACTATTTCTGACAATGACAATTCTATGTTCTCAAAAAGCAGATATATAAAACGGCATTACAAGCACAGCACAAGGGAGAGCCCGTAGTGGAGTATCATATTTGGATGCGATGAAATTCTGGAAAACTATTAAATTAACACCTCCAGATGCGAAATACAATGCTTTTATACACAATATAGACCGAACATTAACTTCTATGATTGGTGTTATGAATAATGTGGGCAGTTTTGATAAAGACACTAACTTTAAAGTAAATAAAATAACCAATCCTGCTACATTTAGGAAACCATATGAAAACTTGGTAAATTCGTTTAATCAAATGGTGAAATCCCAAGAAAAAGTGGATGGTGTGAAAGGATATTCTCTTATCGCACCAGCAAATGAAACTACAATTAATAATTTTATAGAAAAAATAAATGCAGTGAATCAAAAAAATATTTCAGCAGATATAGAGAAGGAATAATTGTTGAGTTTCATCCCACACCAAATCAAACAGAAAACATACGTCTACTCTCCATTCGTTTGTTTCAGGGAATTTATGGGGACACGTCTTTGCATGCATTCATGGCACAGTAGACAAACATGGGGAAAATCCCTCCAACGACTGCAAAACTACCGGTTTCATTTCGCCCTGACACGCTCAACATGCATATGTAGAAGTCGTAGTTACTTGCCGCTTGAACATAACGAAGAAGACGAAGAAGACGAAGAAGACGAGGAAGACGAAGAAGACAAAGAAGACAAAGAAGAGCAAGAAGACCAAGAAGACGAAGAAGAGTCTGTGGCTAACCACCCTGCAAGTATAGGCTCCTGGTTGCCACAAACCATGATTAAGTGATGAGCGGGTCCAGAAATCCGGGAAAAAATGAATGTAAGCATTCAGGACACTTCCCTAACGCAAATATTTCCATGAATTCCAAAAAAACGATGGGAGCTCATACTAGCAGGTGGTTAGCTATAGATAGATGTATAGATAGTTGGATAGATAGATAGATAGATAGATAGATAGATAGATAGATAGATAGATAGATAGATGGCTGACTTACCTTTATATGTGTATAGCCACGCATTTGCATGTATTTGCATATGCGAGCACGTAAATGGAATGCATGCATGTATGCATGTATGTACATATGCAGCCATGTCTGTAGCGAGATGTGTGCGGACCACAGTAGATTTGGTTGATGAGTTGCCAGTCCAAGGCGGACATGGTGTCCCCTCCCAACAGGGTCCCTCCCTGCCTAGGTGTCAGCACGTTTCCTGTCCCTCGAATGCAACCGCCAAGTTGGAAGGCGGCAGGGTAGTGCATGCGGGATTGGTAATCGTATTGCAAAGTTTTGTCTCGCCAGTTGGCCTTATCAATGTTGACTGCAATCGTGTCAGCACACTGCCCGGTGCGCACCAGCATAGCTTCGTTCACTTGAATGTAGCTGTCGCGGTCTGGCCGTTGGTGTGTATGCAGCATACCCGGAGTATGCCCAATCTCGTGTATGATGGCACCCACGTCGCATCCAGAGCTAAGAAATATTTTATTCTCGTTGATGACGCCCACGTAGCTGGCGCACCCATCACTGGGCACAAATCTGACATAGTAGTTTTCAGAAGAGCGATGAATGAGGCGAACGCAGCTGCGCGAGTGATACTCCGATATGGCCTGTCTCACCCAATCCGCATTCACTCTGCTTTGAATAACGTAAGGAACCACGCCGTTCGGCCAATACTAGGACAAACAGCCACAAGATGAGCAAGAAACACTTACAATAATTCCGACACTACAAGACGCAACTTACACAAACACATACACAGACAAAAGAAGGGTGTGATAAAAGAAGGGTGTGTGGAATGTTGCAAGTATAGCAGGTACTTCCTTACTATGTCTAATCTACATAAATCTATCTTTACTCACTAATCCAGAGATTAGGGATACATTAGAGTGACAGAAATGAGACAGATTTGAGACAGATTTGTTATGGACTTTTTTTTCGCTGCCTTTTGTTTCTTACCGTAACTCCTGCCTCGGTGGCACCGTTCGGTACGTTACCGAACAAATTCGCAAATTGCTGCTCGGTGTAGTAGAGCTTGGACATGGCATGCGAAGCGCTGCCTAGCCGCCACACACACACACACATACACACACACATACTGCTGTTTCTTTTTTTTTGCTTCTTTTCTTTTCTTTCTTACCTTCCTTTTGCTTTCCTTTCCATCTTTTCTTCTCTTCTCTTTCTTTGCTTTCCGTTCTTCCTTTCGTTCTTCTTCCAAACCCACCCACCCATCCACCCGCACGTGTTGTTTTCCATATTTTCTTCTCTTTCATTTCTTCCTTTCGTTCTTTTTGCAAACCACTACAACTCCTTCTCCTCCTCCTCCTTCTCCTTCCCTCCTCCTTCTCCTTCTCCTTCCCTCCTCCTTTTCACCTCCTCCTCTTTTTCCTCCTGTTCCAAATTCGTCCCTATGGCACTACCCAGCCTTCCGGCTTGTTATAAGGTGCACTGACGTCGGAAGAACATGTAAAACATGCGCCCTCCCACCCATCCACCCATCCACGTGTGCTCACTCACTCACTCACACACGCACACACGCGCAGCACCGCTGAGGGCACCTCCGAGCCCTGCCTGGCTCTGCGGCACCGTTGCGACGACGCACTTGCCCGTCTGGGGCACATGCAGCCAGTCCCTCTCCTGTGTCTGTGCATATGTACATCGTGAACGTATGTTTTAAGACAGGCCTGACGTTAGGTAAGTACGGATTAAGATATATATATATATATATATATATATATATATATATATAGAGAGAGAGAGAGAGAGAGAGAGAGATAGATAGATAGGTAGATAGATAGATAGATTGATTGATTGATAGATAGATAGATAGATAGATAGATAGATAGATAGAGAGGTAGATAGAGGTAGATAGATAGGTAGGGAGGTAGGTAGGTAGGTAGGTAGGTAGGTGGAGAGAGAGAGAGAGAGAGAGAGAGAGAGAGAGAGAGAGAGAGAGAGAGGTACTTCCTGTGCAAAGCACATCAAGCCGTCTGCACAAGGCCGCTCGGCAGACCTGTATGCATGCATCTACGTATCTATGTATATGATGTATGTATGTAATGTATGTATGAATGTATGTACCAATCGCACGTGGCTCCCAGCTGCAACATAATACGCCGTCGCGTCGAAGTCGGCGAAAACGAAGATGACGAAGACGAGTAGTCGAACATCGCGTCCGCAGTAATACGCGATCGCGTCGAGTTTGTGGGAGTCGACGAGTTGACGTACGTCGAGTTGTTGTACATCGAGTTGTCGTACATCGTGTCCGCCGTCGTCGGCTCTTCCGAATAGCTGCAGCCAAACAATATGTATATGCAAATACGCGATACAAAAGAATTATTTTCTAAAATTCTCATAGCATTTTCTTTTCCTTCTTATTTCCATCACAATTTTTTCTGTTTGACCCAATCCGACCCCCCCCCCCCCCACCCCTCCCCACCCCTTCCCCTCCAAAAAATGGAGACACGCACGCAACACATCAAGAGTTTGATACATTGGTCCTTTTACATAATGAAGCCAATTTGGAAGGAGGTAGGGCACGGCGTCCGTTATTTTGTATTGAAAGTTCTTGGCGGTCAAGTAACATATTGTTGAGTGCACCCTCGCGGCTAGTATGAACAATGACACACGACAATTGTTAGCAGAGCCTTCTGAGAAAACGAAAACTGTCGCAACGCAGCATATGCAAAGAGCGTTGAAGAACAGTAAGACTGAGTAAGTACCGCCCCAGAGCAACCTTCAACCCAAGAAGCAGACCCAACAACATGTTCCCATGTAGGCCGATAGTCTGGAGGACTCCTTGCAGATAGTTTCCTTCCCGATTTTTGTGAGGTCAGCATTGGTCTCAGTGTCATTTCTTGTGGTACCATGTGGTACCATTTTCAGAACATCTTCACACACAGGTACTGCTTTTAATATGGTTTTCAGGAATTTGCCGGCCCGGACGTGCTAGTAACTTTTTGTCCGCAGATTCAGGCCGACTACGTTCCCTTCATGAAACTGTGAGAGGACGGATTGAACCGATTACCCAAAGGGTTAGCAGGTTAAAACTTGCAAGTACAGTAGTTACTAGAAAATACCCCATCGCGGCCCCATCGTGTAGCCCCTTCGTTTTTAATTTAATAATTTATGAATTAAGATTCATTTAAATTAATTATTAAAAATATCAAACTTTAATCTATATATTCTAACATATATATTTGCACCGGTACCGGCGCCGGCGAGATATATTAATATATTATTTATTAATAATATTATAAGTAAGTTTCAATATATTTATTTTATTTTAGAATTCAGATTTATAATTAATATATATTTCAATTCTAAGTTGAAATTTAAATAAATTTTTTTAATAATTTTATAAAGATCATAATAAGCGTGACGTCGACTCAGACTATACCTAGCTGCGTTTTGTATATCTGTACTATGATATATTAATTAGTTAGATCAAGATTGTTATGGTTATTATTTCCAAATTCAGTATCTAATAAAGGATTTTCATAAGTGGAAGATTGAGAAGAGTTAGTTAGATGTGTTGTTGATTGTTGTGATGATATCGATGGATAAAACCTGCGACGTGCACGTGAAGATCAACTGCGAGATGATGGTATGGTTGGCCAGGATTGTAGTGAAAAATTAGATGTAGCTGAAGAAGAAAGTGAGGAAGTCTGAGAAAGAAATGAACTTGAAGAGTTATCAGATGTAAATATATATATTCTAACATATGTACCGGTACCGGAGAGATATATATATTAACATATTATAATTAGTTTATATTTCAATTTAACGTTGCAATTTAAATAAATTTTATTAATAATTTTGTAAAAATCATAATAAGCGCGACGTCGACTATGACTAGCTGCGTTTTATATATATGTATATATTAATTAGTTAGGTCAAGATTGTTAATATTACTATTATTTCCAAACTCAATATCTAATAAAGGATTTTCGTAAGTGGAAGATTGAGAGGAGTTAGTTAGATGTGTTGATGATTGTTGTGCTGATGGATAAAATCTGCGACGTGCACGTGAAGATCGACTGCGAGATGATGGTACAGTGGGCCTGGACGATAGTGGAAAAGCAGATGCAGCTGAAGAAGAAAGTGAGGAAGTCTGAGAAGGAAATGAACTTGAAAAGTTCGAAGTATTGTTTGATCTTGCTGATGAAGATGACACAGTATAAAAAGATTCGACTGTATCATGTAGTGCTGACATGTGATTATGATGATGTGATAACAGGATAATTTCTTGGGAAATCTCTGTAGGATTGTGGGAAGGATTGGAAGCGATTTGATGGCAAAGATTAATTACAGCTGTGAAGCAAGGAGGAAGGGATGGATGTGAGAGAATTTGATCTTGAAGTTCAGATGACAGTGGTCGTGTGGGACATTCAAGAATAGTATATATGCCAGGAATATTTTCAGAATGAAATAAGTGCTTCAGAATATGAACAAGGAGCGTCCAGACTTCTGCAGGGAGGAATTCCTGAGCAAGGAAAAGACGAGGAGATCTTTGTTGTTCTAGATCAAGAGCAGCATGAACCAGGGGTGTGAGGAGCCAGGAAGCGCTATTATCAAAACGGGTTCCCCAGCCTAGGCCTTGGTTTCCTTGTAATGCTTGCGTAGGAGAAGGAGAAGGGAGAAGTGCTGCAATGTTAGCTGTCATAGAATCGTATCCGTTGATGTCTATAAAGAAGTGAGACACGAGCTCGTGTTCAGATCGAAACCAGTCGTTGATTGCTCTTTTCACTGCAGTAGGATTTGGCAGGTCGAGGCGACGTGCAATTTCAGCAATACGTGACAGCAGTATATATAGTCTTCCGTCGTGCATCGACTCATTACTAAGCAGCAAGAACTCTTGGTGATGATATTGAATATAATCGACGTCGTTGAGAGAGGGACTGATGTCTTGCACTGACAGGATATTCCTCCTTCGAAAATCGTGAGTGTATGCACGTACAAGCATTTCCCAAAGAACTGGTGGAACATAGGTTTCAGCATCATAAAGACGGCGTGGTATTCTCCGTATCCTATCTAAGGATGCATGAATGAGAGGAACAAATAGCCAGGAACTTCTAGATGAAAACCTGTCACATCCCCAATCTATCGTTACTGGATGAAGACCTAGGTTGAGTCAGTGAGGAGGATTTTGAAGTGTGGGAAGAAAGATCAGGGCGCTGCTGTCGCTGGCGTCTGGTTCTTTGTGTTGTACGTGGACGCAAACGCCTGGAAGTAGAAGGTTGGAGCGGAGAATCTGAATCGTTTTCGAGGAGAGCTTGTACAGCTTGTTGAGAAAGGGTGTCGTCTGAAGATAATAAGTGCGTTGGAGGCGACCGTTGAACAATCTCAAAACCATTGATTGTCTTGAAAGGTTTTTTGCAGACGGGGCAGACAGTTGCCAGAGAGTTGGTTTCCATTATTCGTTGCATACATGGTAAGCAAATGAGTTCACCGTGAGTGCAGCAATCCAAGGATGACCACGCTTCAATGCTGGTTTCAGCGCATAACAGGCACGTTCTTTCACTTGAGTCTGTCGCTTGATCGTGGTTGGCGTTGGTAGTGGTTGGGGGTCGTCGTGTAAAGCAATCAGAGCAAATATGTGCGTCTATGTTCGCAGCGAAAATCCCAAAAGGTTGGTCACAGCTTAGACATTGCCTTGTTTCCAGGCGGCGTGCAGCTGGACATCTGAAAGACGTCTTAGTATATATTTAATACTATAATAGTGATGTACGAGATTTGTATATATTTAATACTATAATAAGTAATTAGAAGGAGTTACCAGTTCAGTAAGTTCGTTCTGAATGCGTTGAAGGTCAGCGCGAAGGCGAGCGTGATTGTTAAGAACGGATTGATCTGGAAACTCCGTTCGAATGATGCGCTGATCTACGATTCGAAGGTTAGTTACAAGATCTTCCACCCTAGCTTTGAGATCTGAGATCCGAGTACTTGCTACATCGCAATCTCCCTTGCCGTCTGCTGGGGAGTCAGAATCTGAGTCTAAATCATCCAAGTCGTAACGGTAGCTGTCATCATGATCCTCTGGATTGGAACCATCACAGACAGGACAATTAAGTTCACTGTCTAATATATGCTCTTGGCAAGATTCACAAGTATAATGTTGACAGGTTCCGCAGTGCATAATGTTGCTGTCTACCGCTTGTACGTCTTCTTCTCCATAGTTTGGGCATCGATTCGCAGTACGTCGTCGCGTGGAAGGACTAGATTGAGGAGGCCTTGCATGTTGATCAGCGTGAGTAGAAGAGGAGTCGGTGGTCGCATCAGAAGAAGATAGAAAGTCATGCAAAGAGTGGGTGCCTGCGTGATCGATTCTTGAGCTGCGATAAGATGTGATTTCATTGGAAGCGTATTGAGGTTCATCTTGTAAGTTAGATTGACGACGATAAATTGCACCCTGTCGCAGATGTTGGTCTTGTGCTACAACAATGTTGGCTCGAGTAATTTGTCTGTCTGGATGATCAGGAGGAATTTGGAGTGACGGATCTGGTAAAGGAGGCAGACGTGCTAGACGAGCAGCAACAGCCTGATACACATTTGGATACACGATGTTACGCGTGTATACGTGAGGAAAAGCACTGTCGCGAAACTTTCCTTGCTGGTCAGGGACGTTGCGAACCATGATTTTGATGTCGGCAGGATTGTCTACCAGTGATAATGCGACAAAAAGTTGACCGTGAGAAAAGACAGGTTCCGATAAAAACACACCAGCCTTCTTAATAGTTTGACCTTCTGCTTTGTGAATAGTCATCGCATATGTAAGTGCGATAGGAAATTGAGTTCGTTTCAACAGAAATGGTAAGTGGTGATCCGCGTTGGTAGTATGCATGACTCGAGGTATAGTGACTCTGAGGCCTTGGTGAGGTCCTTCGTTGATGATATAAGCAGAGATCCTGAAGTTGCTAGCTGACTCGATGATCAATCTAGTTCCGTTGCAGAGGCCATGTGCAGTGTCCATGTTGCGAAGAAGGACCACCATAGTTCCCTTTTTCACCGTGATTGAATGACGAGGTAAGCCTGAGGGATTGAAGGTGTGAAGGACTTCAAGTGGATACAATTTTTTGTCGTCATCAGGGCCGACTGAATCTGCAGAAAGGAGAGTAATTGATGTATTGGCAGGATCGGGGAGACGGTCAACTACTCTTTTGTTGATCTTGGCTGCTTGCGTGTTTCTCGTTGTGAGTATGAGTCGTTGGGAGAGAAAGTTAGGGTCAGTCATCTTCTGATCAGATAGATCGCCATAGATGTCTGAAACTAAGTCGTCAATAAGCAAGCTTCTAGATAGGAGGTGGTCAGGGATTCGAATCAGATCTGAAACTCCGTGTGGGATGTGAACATGTGGTTCAGTCCCATCCCCCACCCGGAGCAAGAACTCAGCATAATCTCTTTTCGCGACTTGGTCTGTGCCTGATGCTTGTCGCACACGTTCATTAATTACAAGAGTGTGCACTTTTGCAGATGTCCAAAATCTCGACGTCTGTACCACGGGGTAGAATGGGAAACGTCTGTCGAAAATCACCCATCAAGAGGAAAGGACGACCAGCCATCGGTACTTGAATGCTTTCTTTGTTTTCTTCAAGCTGTGGGTCAATATCAAGGAGAAAGAAGAATAGTTCGTTAATGATGTGAAATATGTCGTTTGGCATCATGGTAGCTTCGTCAATGAGATGGAAGTTGTCGCTCGTTGTGATCGATAAGGTATGTTAGATCGCGAATTCGGGAGGCACGGAACGGGAATACCGTAAGTTCGATGCGCAGTTTGGCCTAATTTCAATACCAGAGCTTGCAGATGCCAAGGCGATTCCTCTTCTAGCTCGAGTTGCTGCTAACAAAGTTGAGCCAATAATGGTTTTTCCGGTGCAAGCAGTTGCGATGAGAATATGAAACCTTGGGCGGATGATATTTGGGTTTTGTTCGTAGTCGATAATATCGTCGTTGATTGCATGAAAGACAATTAGTTGTTGTGTGTTCATACGAGCAAGATTGCGCTGGACAATGTTGACCTGCGTGTGCAGATCATACGAAAGCGCGTGCTGGATGAGTCGGTTGCCACCATGAATGCTCCGAACAGGACCGGAAAGAGAAACAAGGTTGGGAAGGTTGAATTCTTGGTAAGTGCGCCCATGTTGCGTAAGCAGTTTAGAAATATCGTGAAGAGCCAGCTGGAAGTCGGATTGATTAGGTTTGGGGATGACGCCTGTAATCTGGTTTTGACGCTCATACGCATGATCGTCAGACAGAGCTTCTTTATGATTTTCCCAGAGTTGCAAAGAGTCACTCACCTCGTTCTTACAGAGAATAATAACAAAAAGCCTTCGAAGCTGAGGCGCAGTGTCTGTAAGGGATGCTTCTGCCAGGCAAATGTTCCATTCACGATCAGACTGTAAAAGTCCTCTCGCTAGCGCTGCTTCACCAACGGTAGGATAAATTCTGCCTTGAAAGGTCCCGAAGTCTTCAAAAGACACGTAGCACCTATCAAAACAATGATTGGGTTCGTGAGTGAAAAAAAACAATTAAGAATTGGATTACAAGGAAGAAAAGAAAGAAAGAAAAATAAGTAACCTTGCACGATGTGTAACAGGGTGCGGAGGCAGTACAGTTCAAATCTGTTAGGCTTCACATGTCCAAGCCGTGGGGCTATGTTGATTTCTCCAGCGAGAGATGGAGCTCGACGCCGCCATTCCTTGTGCCCGGTGATCCAATAATAGTAGTTAGGAAATTGAACATAAGTAAGTTCAGAAGCTTGCGGCTTGAGATTACCGTCAAATGTGCGGCCAAGTTGATTGGGAAGTAGCGGGTGGTCACGTTCGTAGAGGACGCGCTCGAAATATGCAGTGAGCTGGGAACGAATGTTTCGCTCGTGACTATATCGATAGGCGTGTCCGTGCATAGAAACACGCTGCTCATTTGGCAGGTGGAGGTCGAGAGTAGGACACGAGTGAGAAGACTTGAAACGGTTCGTACCCAAGATCAGCGCAGCTGCTTCACACGGACCAACATACCGAGTGTCTATATACTGTTTGATTTCGTCGTTCTCGTTGAGAACATTCACGCGTAGACGGTCTGGCCCCTTATGGACATTTGAAGAGGTACTTTATCCAACCACATGTAGTGCAAAGTTCAGCGTTGATGTGGCAATCAAACTTGAGGAGAAGAAATGGATTGAAGCAGGAACCACGTCTTGGTTGGTATATATATACCTACCACGTAGAAACTGATTACCACCGTTTTGATTTGAGCGTCGCCTGTACTGAACCTTGACGTCTGACTCCGAATAGGATGTGACGTTGCAATATTCGCGTGGGAAAAACTTGCTGCAGCGCCCGAATTCCCAGCACTTTGATTCACGGTGACAGAAGCCATGAAGCATGTGGGCTGTGACTAAACGGTGCAATTCAGGCTGAGTTTTAATGTCGGGGATTTCTGCTGACACGAAGTTGTCGAAGTTCTCAGGAGTTGGCGCGTCTTCTGGATGAAGCCAGATTACAAGGTGGATGTGAGGTAAGCCACGCTTTTGATTTTCGATTGAATATACGTACCCGATACATCTGCCGAAACAGTTGTCATCAGTGATGGTTTTGATGAGTTGTTTCACTTTCATTTCGAACACTCGCTGGATGATGTCTGACCTGTCGTTTGGGGTCTGACCAGGCTTGAGCGCGTCTTTTATTTTTTGCCAATTTGGGTTTGCGGTCATAGTGATGAAGAGAGATGAAGTCTGCCAAGTAAGCGAACCATGGACATTGCGTTCATGTACCGCTTGTAAAAAGAACGCGGAGAAACAGTAAAAGACGAGTTGAGAATGGTCTTGTGTTCCTTGCCAGGTCGTTGTTACAGGTCGCTTCTGATACGATGAGGGTTGTTTCGTTGCCAGTCAAGCCTGCGATCTTGGATCCTACAATATTGATCGACAAGGAACTGTTACCAAAGGCGGCCTCCAAAGTAAAGAATGTCTGATATGCTTGCAGACTTTCTATCAGGATCGTCGATTGGTACGTAACTTTCATGGCCCGGGTACACTTTGTTTTCGCCGCGGAAGTAGATGCGATAGCGATAATACTCTAAGCAAGATATGAACCCACGTCGAAAAGGCCTGCTGTAGTTGATTCTTGTATGAAAGCCAAGACCAGTTCCGCTGGGACAAAATAAGAGGTAAACAAGTGGATCGTAGTCTGCGTGGCTCGCGTTGATAGTCTGCAACCCAAGGTTGGTTGGCTTGTCAGTAGCTGGGCGCTCGTATATCACAATTTGGCGCTCGTCAACAATGCGATCTGCATTTTCTGCGCATGTACCATCTTCGTTGATTAGTATGGCGATAGTATCATCGTTCGGCACGTTGTACTGTCCTCGATGCGAGCCGTTTGGAAGTGGAAGACCATCGTTGGGACCAAGGCAGAGGAGACGAAAGTGTGGAATAGGAGGAAAACCCCGCATTCGACGCAGCCGAGCTCGATCAAGCGCTGTTTCAAAGGCTTGTAGGAATCTGTTATTTCGCATAATGCCTTCCAAGGCTTCAATAATATATCCATCATATTGATTGTCTGGCAGCCCTACCACATGTAGCCTCCTTGCTCGTCGTTGGTTGTTGTCGAGGAAATAAATTTGGAGAAAGTTTGTTTGGTCAGGAGAGTTCGGCTGTAAAGGGCCGATGAGATGGTGCGTAAATCCTTGTATTACAAAGGTTGGAGGTCCACCTGGACCAAGCTGCAGCTGATCTGCTTTGATTGAAGCGAAGCTGAAGCAAGAATTGAAACTGCGTATATGTTGGCGAAAGTAGCGTTCGACTGGGCCGTCTAAAATAAAGAGGTTGAGAAGATCGGTGGGAAGGGGAAGCCTGTCAAGCCTTACATTCCCATTCGAACAGCACGACCAGTAGTGTCTAGCAGCCATTCGATTTGAATTGTTGGTTTGCACGAAGGTTCGGATTGAGTTCGTGCTTCCAAAACCACGCGCCACAAAAAGGGCATCGTTGGTTAGGAGAGTCGAACGGTGTCCCTAACTCATCATCTTTATGTCGAATTAAAGGCATGTTGCTGTTCTCGTCAAAACTCGAGACATGTGCACAGGCGATTTGTAGAAAAGGTTTCTGCCTGTTTGTCTGGCTCTGCGTCTTGCGTTCTTGATTTCTTGGAGCTCAGGGTTGGAATTATAAGCTGTCCTTCTCTGCTCGTTTTTGCTTTCTTTCGTTTCTTGGTAACGCACACGTCTCTCTTCATTTTGCTATCTTTGTTTTCTTGGTAACGCACACGTCTCTCTTCATTTTTGCTAGCTTTGTTTTCTTGGTAACGCACACGTCTGTCTTCATTTTTGCTATCTTTGCTTTCTTGATAACGTGCTCGCCTCTCTTCGTTTCGTCTATTAGCTGTTTGAAGTCGGCGTCGTCTTGCAGCTGCATTCTGTGCTTCTCTTATGGCTGGGTTTTGTCGTCTTCTACGTTGGTACTCTCTTCTGAGTATTCTCTGTCTTTCTTCTTTTGTTTCGTGATGATTGTCAGAAACATAATTTTCAGTTGATGATGAAGGCACAGATAAAAAAGATGATGATGAAGATGATAATGAAGAAGGAGAAGAAGAAGAAGAAGAAGAAGAAGAAGAAGAAGAAGAAGAAGAAGAAGAAGAAGAAGAAGAAGAAGAAGATGAAGAAGATGAAGATAATGATGATGATGATGATGATGACGGCGCCGAAGACGATGATGGGGCCAATGATGATTGTAAATGCGGTGACTCCAACGCTGAAGGTAAAACTGGAATC
>WBZZ01001171.1:25000-27500 GCA_019918135.1 Paulinella micropora | reverse complement strand
CATCGTGTTTGCTCCATCCTGTTTTCCCCATCGCGTTTGCATCGCATTTTAATAATTACCATTCCACATCTTTATGCACATAATTATAAAATTTCGAACACACACACACACACACACACACAGACACACATGAGACACTCGTACAATCACACAAACACACACACACACATACATGCACAATCACACATATATACACATGTACATACGTACACACACACACACACACACACACACGTGCACACACACATGCACACACACGCGCGCACACGTGCACACACACACACACATGTACATACACACTCACGCGCATACTCAGTCCTCACACACACACACAAACACACACATATGCATGTACACACACACACACACACACGTGCACACACACACATAAATACATATACACACATAAACACACACACATAACTTTCACACATACAATAATACACACACACGCACACACAAGTGCACACATACACACACATACACACACGTACACACAGACACGCACGCACACACACACACACACACACACACATAAATACAAGCTCACACACATACGTTGCACACAAAACTTTCTCTCTCTCTCTCTCTTTCTTTCTTTCTTTCTCTCTCTCTCTCTCTCTCTCTCTCTCTCTCTCTCTCACACACACACACACACACTCACAAACACACACACACACATGTACAATACACAATCAGGCAGTGTGATCACCCATCGATATCCATCGATCAATCCATCAATCCGTCAATCCACCGTATCCATCCACCCATCCACCCACCCATCCACCCATCATCGTTACCCATCTAACTATCTAAATTTACACAACCACCTATCCACCTATCCACCTATCTATCACGTGGCAGTGGGCAATCCGCCCACCATGCACCCATCCACCGGTATCGTCCCATCATGCCATCCACCAATCCACCTATCTGCCCATCCACTAGATCCACGCACGCAACCGCCCACATATTAATACACACACAAACACACATAAACACAAACATACACACACAGACACGTGCACGCACACACACATACACACATGATATGTACACACACACACACACACACACAGACACATGTACACACAGACAGACACACACACACACACACACACACACACACACATATATATATATATATATATATATATATATATATATATATACATACACACACACACACACACACGTACGTGCACACACACACACACACACATGAAACGCAGTGATATCGATACACACACACACAGACACGCACACACACACATGTACACGCAGTGATATCGATACACACACACACACACACACACAGACACGCGCACACACACACAGACACGCACACAGACACACACACAGACACACACACAAACACACACACACAAACACACACACACACACAAGACACACGTACCGCGTATACGTACACACACACACACACACACACGTGCACACACACACATACACACACACACACATGCACACTTCAATTTAGTCACCTCAGCTTGAAAGTTTAATCAAGTTTAACTGCTATGTCCGGCGGCGTCCGCAAAATCTGCATATTATGATTTTCGGCGAAATGCCACGGTTATAGTTAAATTGTATTGTATTAATCAAGTTATTAAATTCTCACTCCGCCACTAACTTGATATGAACTGATCCCAGTGGAAGGAAGAGCTGGAGCTCGGGGGCACGAGTTCTCACGGATGAGACTCGCACTGGACGTGTGCCAATTCTTTTTATTTATTCGACAGCCGGAATGCCTTATGTTATGTGTTGGTCGGTCGAGAGCGCCTTCGAATGAGGAGTCAGTCTTCGGCGTGGGGGTCGACCGCTTACGGCGGCTTCCCCCCAAGGGGCAAAAGGGATTGTCGGCCGGCCCGCACAATACATAATGGCACTGAGTGTCGTCCGGCTTGTCGTTACTTGACTCTTATGCTTGGTCTGCCCCTCTCCTGTTGAGTGACGACTAAGTATCAGAGTAGCTGTTCCGGTTACAATACATACATACATACATACATACCATACGTACATACACACATACATACATATATACATACATGTATACATACATATATACATACATACATACATACATACATACAAACAAACATATGTACATACATGCATACATACATATAGGCATACATATAAATAAGCAGGCAAACATACATATAACTGTGAGAGACTATAAAACAAACATAACAATCGTTAGAAAAAAAAGGGAAAAGGAAAGAAAAAAAAAACACTTTTTTACAGTAAGCAAGGTTTAGTGAGAAAGAGACGATAGAAAAAAAAGAAGAGCTTAATTCAAACAAAAGAAATTCTGGTTCAACAGTACAAGCTCATAAGGAAATCTGGAACTAAAGTTCAACAGAAAGCTCCTGGAAAGAATGATATGGAAGGGAAAAGAAAGAAAAAAAAAGATAGAAAGAAAGAAAGGAACAAAGAGATAAAGAAAAACCAGGAAAAGAAAAGAAAACGAAGAAACTAAAAA
>WBZZ01001171.1:0-7500 GCA_019918135.1 Paulinella micropora | reverse complement strand
TTTGTATTAAATATTAATACTTCTGTCATATTTATTAATAAGCGAACTATGAAAAAAACCGCTCATTAATAACGTCAAAGGTCATTTTAATCAACCAATAATTGGCTGCATCCTGGCTCGCGCTGGAGCTGTTACGATAGTACGATATTAATATTTCATGACCGATAACTGTACTAACGATATGAAGACTGAGGAATACCTAAAGTAGGGACAAGCAGACCAAGGATAACCGACAGACCGGAACAGTAAGTATTGCCATTATATACCTGGTAGCACGGGCCGGCATAATCCGTTCTCCCCCCGAGCGCGCTCACCTGTGTGACGAACTTACGAACCCGCCGACCGATCTCGGGATAGAATGCAAATACGAACCTAAGTGACGATCGTCGCCGTACTCGTATTAATAATGACTCATGATTAAGCAAATTTCGAGTTGGGCCATTCAATTCACTGCGGATACTTCGATTCGCCACCACCCACCGCCCGAAAAATCAGGTATCCGCCATCTCGCTCGAAACCGTTACCCCACACCACTTGAATAAAATATTAATACTTGCCACCGGTTTCACGCTTTTCCTGCCCCTAGTCATTCATCGTCCCCCCGACCTATTGCTGTTGACATTCAAGACAACAACAAAAATTAGTTTTTCATTTTTGTGTCAGATTTTCATTTTTGTGACAGTTTTCATTTTTGTCACAAAAATTCAAATTTTCAAATTTAACGGTAACATTTCGCGAAAATTTACGATATTTTGCGGACGAATATAGCAGTTAATTTGAAAAATTCAAATTTTCACCCAAAATCAAAATTCCAACCAAAACTGAAATTCCAACCAAAACAGAAAAATCAATTTTTTTTGTTGTCTTGAATGTCAACAGCAATAGTGTCGGCGGGTTTTATCTATAATACTATCCCGTGTGAGTCTTGAGAGTCGTCCTCCGGATCCGAAGCTTCCCTGGTTCTATTGACTCCCCGGCGCACTCGCCAGGCTGTGCCGCCTGGTAGACGATCCCAACTGTACACAACCGCGGCGCTGAAGCATATGTTTTGAAGTTTAGAGCATTTAGTACTACTGAGCGTTGGTAAAATTAAGACACTTTTTACGTAATGAGTTTGTAATATTTTTTCATTCCGTTTTTTGTTAGAAAGCTGGAGTGTTGATTTGTGGCTATCAATAATGATTGTCATTTTAACTTTTGAATTTGAATTTAAATTTAAGTGTTAACGGCAAAATGATCAGAAAATGAAAATTTACAAAATAAAAAAAACTTGCTGCTATAAGTATTTTTTTTTTTGTCGACCCTTCTATATGTGTTGATCTTTGATAATTGACAATGATTTTTTTTGAAAGCAATAAATGCATTTTATACAGAGGGAGCCTCATTTTTGTAGTTTTTTTTTTAACCATTTTTTAGAAAAAATCCCGGAAACTCAATTATTTTTCGTGGTGGGTGTCGGGGCCGGCCGGTCTAGTAAAAGATGCCTGAGGAAAGGGTTCCCTGAGTGCATCAGCTATCTTTTACCACAAAACATGTTAAAGCTATCCAAGTATATACATAGTAACCTTGAGTGTTTTTGATTACTTATACAAAATATTTCTTGATACTTTTATGTGTAGGCTACAAACCAGCTACGAGAAAATACCTAACTTTTTTTTTCGAAACACGAAAATCTCAAATTTCGTAGCTTGAGTATAATTTCTTGCACAGATGAACAGATGAATCGTTTTGTAGTGTCATTAAATGTATTTCTCCAACTTTGTGTAATTTGTAAATGTCTGTGGAAGGCAAAAACTCAAAATCACAAAACCAGCATTTTTCTGGTTTTGGGGACATATACATCTTAGCATTCATCAGTTTTAAGAATTTTAAGTATTGAAATCGTCTTTCACAACCATAAACTAAAGCTCCACCAAAGGATTTTTGTTCATTTTGTAGAAGCTACAAACCAAAAAGTGGGTTTTCACAACTTCACGTGTCTGACCTACACATGCTTTTCCTGGACCTTCCTCCTCCAGTTTTTTTAGTGTAATCATGTCTCGCTGACATATACTTGCGATAGATACAAAAATATTGAAATAGAGAAGTGTCTGCTTCACTCCTGGAGGCAGGCAAGTCCAAGATGTCGGAACGTCAACAAAGTTTTGACTAGTTTTCTTCTGGGTTTCATGTGTTTTTTCAACAGAAACTACGTAGATTCGAAGTCATAGTGTTTTAAGAATCCCCCAACCTATTTATGAGCTGTAAGACCGTCAATTGTTTTATTAATATTTGTGTGTGTGTGTGTGTGTGTTTTCAGCTGCCCTTAAGGGGCTGTTTTCCGGTCGACTCTACGTGTCTCAGACAAATTGGAAATTTCTTGAAATTTGATGAAATTGTTTATTGAGACATACCATACAGTATTTTATAATTCAAAAGCTAATCGAGCAATGCAAAAAAACAGATTCAGCAGTCATAATTGTGTTGCTTTGACCATTTTTCAGGAACAAAAAGAATTCGATAGCGTTGTGCCATCCGGACACTTTTTCCGCAAAAATTTTTTTGGGAAATTTTCCATCCAATATGGTGAACAAGTGTACAAACTTCATTCGAGTCGTTTATTAAAACTACTTAACATTTTTTGAATCCGATTGAAGTACTGTAATTAGTTACATCTGAATTTTAATATACTATAATTTGGGTAAAAACGATCTTACCACGCACTTAACTTTGTTTTGTGAGGCATAAAAAACATATGCCGATCCCGACGCGCTGAAGCCAATCCCGATGCGCTGAAGCCGATCAGGGCCCGATGCGCTGACGCCAATCCCGATGCACTGACGCCGATCCCGATGCAGTGCGCTGAAGCCGATCCCGAAAACATATCCGCATTTGTATATACCCAAGTCTGGCTTATCTTAATACCCTCTCGGTGCGCTGTAGTCCCGGACGCCCAGCCCAGAGGCAACTTAGGCAAGGAAAGGCTCCCCCGGACCTTTGCTACCCCCACCGCGTCCCCCCAGCTCTGAAACGCCATGCTTAAAACGAACCTGAGAGCTAATAACACAAATGATATATACCCACTATCTATCTTCCCATTATCCCTTCTCCCCCCAAAAAGATCAAAGGTCCTCTTTGATCTCGTTCTTAGCCCCTATTATACCGTGCCCTCGAAGTTCGTAATATATAAAGTCTCAAGGGTTAAGACCCTATATGTACCACTTCCCCAACCTCTTTGTCACCCCGTCACCCGAGTGTGCGAGTTACCGCTCCCCCATCATCATCGTCATCCTTCTCTTCATCTTTCTCATCGCTGCCCCGTCCCTCGCCCCCTCCCCTCTCGCTATTATCAATTTCCCCTACTTTTCTATCAGCCCCCCCCCCCCCCTTCTCTATTCTATTCATCCTATTCACTATCCCTATTTGTTCCTTCTCTATTCTATTCATCCTATTCACTATCCCTATTTGTTATCCCCTGTCTTCCTCCCCCCGCCCCCCCCCCCCCTCTCTCTCTCTATCTAAACTGAATAGTCTGTCTGCATTAGCCCCAGTCTTGGCCCGTATACCGGTACCACTTACCCGCAAATATATGTTATAGATCCCCCAAAGTCTGAAAATATAAAAAGCCCGATGTCATCGCTGGTCAGAGAGCGGAAGAATATAAAGTCTTGGGCCACCCCCCTCCCCCCCCCCCCCCCCCCCCCACTCGATCTAAACTGGATTAGTCTGTCTGCATTAGCCCCAGTCTTGGTCCGTATACCCCTTACCCGCAAATATATGTTATAGATCCCCCAAAGTCTGAAAATATAAAAAGCCCGATGCGCTCGTCAGAGAGCGGAAGAATATAAAGTCTAGGGCCACCCCGTTCCGCAGTAACCGTTCCCCAATGAGCCTATAAGTCATAAGATATATATGTCGTTTTAGTTTCCGATGTATCCGCAAAGTCTGATAGAGTAATAGTCCGCGATCTCGTAAGCCCGTATAGTTTCATAAAATGTCAGTTTGTAAAATCCCGTATGGCCGCAAGTTTCATGATATGTCATTTTGTTATATCCCGCATAAACCCGTATTACTAAGGCCACACAATATTATAATTGGTCATATAGCCCGAATGTCCGCAATGTGTACCTCTTAAGTTTGATGTTCGGGTCATCAGCCCGCCGCTGTACCAATAAAGGTAAAAATATACCGCTCCCTTCTCTCTCATTGTCAGTCTTTCCGATCCCGTGTATCATTAGTACCCTTATCACCCCATTATATACCCGCATATCCCTTGTATCCTTGGTACCGTTATCAGCCCCCAAAATATATCCGCGTCTCATTGGTATCGTTATCAACCCCCAAAATATATCCGCGTCTCATTGGTACCGTTATCACCCCCCAAAATATATCCGCGTCTCATTCATTTCGTTTCATCTTTTCTCGTTTCATGTCTCTCATCCTTCATCCTTCGTCATCCTTCATTTCAGCATTTCTTCAAAGTTCAAATCCTCACAAGTTTAAGACTTCAGAGGATGATCGAAATGAAGAAGAAAAATAAGAAGCCTTGTTCTCTGTGGATAGACTGATTCTTGTGACGTAGTTGAACGTATCGACCTCAGACGTAATACGTTTATTTTGCCTCACATTTCCTTACCGTGTGTTGATGACTGCATGTTTTGATCCAATCAATCAAGCCACGCCTCGGACATATGTTCATTTAGTACCTGAAGCTGTCATTTTGTTATTAATACAAATCTGCAGACTCGACTCTAGTGATGGCGTTTGCGATTTTATCTTAGATTCCAGACTGACTTTAGTTGATTAGTATACTTTATGAGTATATACTCTAGGATGGTCTTTTTTCATTCATTCTTGGCGCAAGTATACATAATTTCAGATAACACAATGGTGGTTCCACTTATCTTCAGGATTCGTAGTACTAATGCGTGTTGTGGTAAAGTTTGGCGACACCTTCTAAATATAGTTTGTTTGAGCAATTCATAGTGTTTTAATCACCTACTTAGACTTTCTTCCAATCCGCTGGTGCTTGTTTGTTTCAGTCAATCAGGAAAAGGCAAGACAGACTAAGATATTTTCTAAATACTTTCGGTCCAATAGGGTCATGTGAAAGCGATTAGCAAAATCTTGCTTGCAGTAAGGACATCTTTCGTTCCAATGACATACTTACTCACCGAAAATTAAATATTCCGCAGTACAAATTAGTGATTCCGCTGCCTTTGCTTCACCGTTTGGCAGAACCAGGTCCTCCCACACAAAGGATGCCACTGCATACTTTTCCAGATCACGATGCCCCTGGACCTTTTGACTATGAAAATGACACTTTGGCGGATATCCAGCCCGCGGTTGTACCTGAAAGGCAAGATACCCGCAGCGTTTCGCCCGGGAACTTACGCGCTGTTTCCAAAGATCAGACAGAGGATCGACCCGCAGGGTCGGGTGGCTTAGTTGCGTTGACCAAGGAAAACGCTCACCAAGGAGATATCCTTGTTCTTCAAAAATTCTACCTGCCCAGACCTGACTGGGGACGGCCTAATCAGGGCACTGCACACCTCAGGGACCAGCAGAAAAACAGTTTAGTCGCATTACGAAGAAAGTATATACGAGTGAATGATTTAATTGTTGCGAAGGTAGATTACGGAGCATCGGCGAAGCAGCCTGTGTCAATCTTCAAGATTATCAGGCTCTTTGAAGACAGGTTGCGCAGGCAAACATGGATGAGAGTTCGCTGGTACGGAGAGGAAGAAGACATTTTTTTGGGCAAGTATTACCAAAAACAAGAAAAGCTGACGGAAAAAATGAACAAGCTGATGGCGAAACTGACGAAGCAAGGCGCCGACGTCAGCCAGGATGTACGCTTTCGTATCACGCCGACGAAAATATTGCATTGACTGACGAAAATGGTGAACAGTTGGCGGCATTAGTTCACTGGGGATCCCAAAATGAACTGTTGACCAAGCAGCACACTCTGAAAGAAAATGTAGTCACTCTGATCCGGACTGATATTCGTCTGCAAGAAGCCGGCATAGAAGCCCTGATAGAGAAAGCCAAAGCTGCCAAACAGAAAAACAGCAACAAACGACGACATGCTTCAGGATCAACCGGCCAAGCGATCGCCAGCAGCAGCAGCGACAAGGGCAGCAGAAACTTAAACCAGAAGAAGCAAAAGCGAAAGTAAAACTTTTTCATTAAATTTTGGTAGACTAAAAGAATTTTTTCCCTTTTTCCAGAGATCCTAAGTCTTGCCCAACAATTCCTGTGCCTGACCAGTTACATACATCAACGCTCAACAATAGAGGAAGTTTCAACACTAAGGTTGATGCTGCTTTGCTTCGGAAGGTCGCAACCAGTTTCTTAAAAGTCCAATGTCAAACTATAGACACCAACCGAAGTCTGCAAGTGTGTTTAGGTTGATATCCAGCTCCGCCGAAAAAAAACGCCTTCAGAAATCCAAAACATAGTTCTTCAATCCAGGTTATTAACTAAGTGGAAGATTTCAAGAGAGAGAGAGAACTCTGAACAAGGGAAGAACATAATTTCCCTCTTGAAATCGTACACAGTGAGGAGGACAATGTCTCGAAAACGATGAAAAGTCCTAAACAGAAACCTCAACGTGGCATAAAAGAAATTCAAAAACTAACAAAACCAGTACTTGTGGGACAAAAGTTTCCGGGAATTTTGAATATCTGCTTGAAAAACACTTGACTGTGTAAGACCCAACACAGTGCTGTTTCGAATCATTACAGAGTAATTTTTGAAAAGTACTCTGTTACATAGCTTGAAGTAAATGCTGATACTATGTAACAGAATATTTGTCAAAACATACTCTGTAATGATTCGAAACAGCACTCTGTTGGTTCTTACACTGTCGAGTAGTTTTCCTCATTACACTTCTCATGGTGAACTTTCCCGGGGAAGTGCCACGTTACGAACCCACAAGCACAGCTTCATCAATGAAATGTATTTAAATCTTGCAGGCAGGAGAATTCCATAAATCAAGAAGCTTGGTTCTCTGCGGATGAACTGTTTCTTTTGCATCGCTTGATGTTGTACTTCTAATCTTGAATCGCAACAACTGCCGATGCACCTCTCTTGGCGACGTTTCTTGCTGGGATTCTACCTTGTTTTTGGACAAAATATTGTCCAAAGACTTTGTAGAGAACACACCGCTGTGGTTAGCGAAGAATATTGTTTCCTGGAAAAGTTGCTGATGGATTTTACAGCTACGGCGCATGAAAAATGTTCCGTAGCCGTCAATTCCACCGAGAAATCCATGCTGCTTTGATGCGGTTGGTCTCGTCGAAGAAAAAATTTGACTTGAACCAATCGCTTCATTGTTTTCGGCGGATGATACTAGCTAGTCGTATACCCTTTGCAAACATAAGAAGATTTACAAAGGTTGTACGATAAGCTGCTGCGTTACTAGCTGGGCAGGGTTCATTGATAGCTCACTTGATTTTTGACTCTATCAATAAACTCTGCCAGAGCTGATTAGACTCCGGAACATCGATCACTACGCCC
>WBZZ01001170.1:17500-28832 GCA_019918135.1 Paulinella micropora | reverse complement strand
CATAATTATAGAAATAAGGAGAGTAAGGACTACCAAAAGCATAATTACTTGGAGGATTGACGAGCGGTTTTAAAATCCTTTCTTTCTGGACGAGTTTGGACTTGTCGCGGGATTTTCAGCGGGGAAATTTCTAGTCAGTTTTCGTTTCATTTTTGGAAATGCTCTTTTGTCTTTCATTCTGGTCTGGATGACTGCTCTATTGTATCTATTCAACATAAAGTGATTATTTGTGTTGCCATAAACGTGTGTTATCTAGTGATTCAAAATCATTCTTGGTGGCTAGCATGCGATCGCGTCTTAGTTCGTTGCCTTTAATAAGTGGGTTTGTTTGTGAAGTGCCGATACCTCCATTTTGGTCGCTTGGCATTAGAAAACGAATAAGTGCTAACATATCTTCTCTTTCATCGGCGGGAGTTTTACCCATAAGTTTATCAACCAATTGGTCAATGCTTCTCATGCTATCAACCATGGCTTTGATTTGGTGTTGTTGCTGGGTCTGGGTCATCTGAAACTTTGTATTCTTTCATCATTTCTTTAAGTTTTTCATCTTAACTTTCTCCTCCCAGAATGGGAGCCCCTGTTTTGTTCCACTTTTATAAAACACCTCCTTCATACTCTGGTTGTGGATTTGGTGGTGCTGGTGCTTGTGTTGTTTGCGGTGCTGGTGGTTGAGTTTTGCGGTGCTGGTGGTTGAGTTTGCGGTGCTGGTGGCATAGTTTGCGGTGGCATGGTTTGTGGTGGCATGGTTTGCGGTGGTTGAGTTTGGTATTGGTGTTTGTTTTCTTGGCACGCTCGCATCCCTCAATTCTAAATCTTCTAATTGCGTCATTTGGTCTGGAGTTAATTTACCCCTCACTTCTTGATAAATTCTCTTATCCAAAATATCATCCGCATCTGCTACGTCTGATATACTAGCACCTTGATTTTAGTGCCTGTTTAATGGCCTCTTCCCATCCAACTTTTGGATCGTCATAATTAGAAAGTTTAATTTTCTTTCCAGTCTTCGCTCTCAACGATTTAACAAATCCCTTTAAGTGCCTCGTTTGGGCACCTTTATCATCAAGTATGAGCAAGTTATTGCCCAGTCCAATAGTATCTGCTACTACCATATTGTCTGAGTATGCGATCGGGACTTCAACACTAAGATTTATATCTTTTTCTATACTTGGTGGAATATCTTTTGTATTTATTTTTTCTATAAAATTATTAATTGTAGTTTCATTTGCTGGTGCGATAAGAGAATATCCTTTCACGCCATCGGCTTTTTTCTTGTGATTTCACCATTTGATTAAACGAATTCACTAAGTTTTCATATTGTTTGCTGAATGTAGCAGGATTGGCTATTTTATTTACTCTAAAGTTAGTGTCTTTATCAAAACTGCCCAC
Source organism: Paulinella micropora (assembly GCA_019918135.1). Lineage (NCBI taxonomy): Eukaryota > Cercozoa > Imbricatea > Euglyphida > Paulinellidae > Paulinella > Paulinella micropora. The sequence continues at coordinate 27,446 of WBZZ01001170.1, read as the reverse complement.
ATTATTCATAACCCCAATCATAGAATTTAATGTTTGGTCTACATTGTGTATAAAAGCATCGTATTTCGCATCTGGAGGTGTTAATTTAATAGTTTTCCAGAATTTCATCGCGTCCAAATATGATACTCCACTGCGGACTCTCCCTTGTGCTTGTAATGCCATTTTAGATATATCTGCTTTTGAGAGCATTGAATTGTAATTATCAGAAATAGTTTTAGCAACTTCGGCCGTAGCCAATCCATTACTCGTTAGATAATCGCTCATATTGGTAATTCTTTCAAAGTATCGTTGGTCGGCGAAGCTTTGGACATTTTTATCACCAGTAGCATACAATAAATCATGTTCAAAAGCAACTAAGTCTAAAGCATCTGCTGGGAGAATGTAAGGAAACTTACCGCGAGTTCTATCTTCTAATTGAAGACGGCTTTCCACTCGTGTGCCCGCCCCATTATAATTACTTCCAGTAGTATGAGTTCGTTCTTCTTCCAACTTAATGAGAGCATCTGGTTGAGCAGACCATGTGATGTATATGTGATGTAGAAATGCGCCAAAAGCAGTCCAGCCCGTTGCTTCAACACTGCTTTTAAATGTCTGCCATGCCATCATTGTTGATACCTGTACGCCTAATCTTATCAACATATCCTTCAACATAATATAATCACCTATTCTTTGTTGTCCGCTTGCGATTAAACGAGGATTAGACGGAGGCAAACCCAATCTCTCTGGCGCTTCATTTCCTGCTAGTGCTAGCAAAAGGGTATTTAAAGCATCTGATCTTCTTCTTCCAAGTAATCCAACATTCATCGCACGTAGTTGTGGATTGTTGGCAATTAATCTCAATATCTGCCCCCACGCCAGCCTGCTCACACCATATCGCCCAACACCCGTAGCAAGGTTAAGTAATCTATTAAGTCTGGGGCTCATAATTATCTCTTGAATACTTCTAATAATAGCATTAACAAATCTTTCTACACTTCGCGGGTCATCACCTATTCGTGGCACAAGCATCTTGTGTTCGTCGCCTATCTGTGCTTCTATTAAAGCATCATCTGGGTGTTTTCTCTCCCACTCTTCTCGGTTTTCTTTCCATTCCTTATAATCCTGCTCCGCTTGCTTTCTATCCTCTCTTCGTATTACGCGAGTTTTGTCCGCTTTGCCTTTTTCTTTCATATACGTTAAACCCTTATCGGTTAATCGTTTTAAGGCTTCTTCTTTATATTCTTGTTTTACCAATTGTGTTATATCACGCTTCATTTGCTGGATATTGTCTTCTATGTGCGCTATATCATATTTATCGGTAGCCATTGCTAATTTTCGCATTTCAATCATTTGTTCGTTCATGGGGGCAGTTCCGTGTTTTCTTTCAAATTCTTTCATATCAATGCCGTCATCTTGGAGGTGTGCCTTCAGTTCGTCGTAATTCATATTTACATAAATACTTCGCTTATTGTCCAACGCACTAATTCTATCTTTTAAATCCTCCATAGTATTTCCTCTTTTTGTTAAAGCATCCAAAAATCTATCCGCTCTAAGCCTCTCGCGGGCTTGATTATTGACACCTTCATAAACTTGTTCATCCCAATCAGCCTCTTCGTTTGTAAATAAATACTTATATTCGCGTTTAGCTTCGTTAAAATACGTAAAAAATGGTTTTTCGTGTCGTGGCATTTTTTATATCCGCTATTATATATCATGGAAAATAAAAAAGAAAAAAGCAAAGACGAGCAACAACTTGAAGAATTGGAAAAACTCGGCAAAGAGATAGACAACATCCGCATTAATCAAAACTTAGTAAATAGAAACCCTGCCGTTTTTAGAAAACCCGAAAATATACTTTACCGCCTGCCACTGACGGATAAGCAACGAGAGACGATTTACAACAATATAGTAAAAGAAAAGGCTGGTTAATATATGTTATTAATATTGCTATTTGTGTGCTCGGTTATGTCGCGGACTGCCTGCGACTTTTACTCACGGATAAGTGAAAAAAAGAATATAAGTTGTGTTTATTGTATTCAAAAAGGTATAGATACTAAATTTAAATGTGTGTATAAGCCAATGTCAGATTGGTGTATTAGTTTTGATGAAGCCCTGCCTTTGATGTGCGATATGTTGAATTTTCATGAAAATTCAACATTGGATGCTATGTGGTATAAAATACATACCTATGAATGTTCATTTCTTTGAAGAAGGTGATGGAAGGCATATCCCAATCAAAAGTGTTAAAATACCGACATAAGTATTAGCAACCTCACAAGGTAAGTTCTTTTCAGATAGCCTCACGATACAAAGGGTGATGATGGCGATAATGATACCCATTTGAAATAAGTATTTAACCATTCTGCTGTCGGTTTTCTTGTTTGACATACAACAATTCCAGTTATCCTCTAATTCGTGCTCTACTTTTTTTTCCTCAGTCTTTAGTTCTACTTCAAGAACACGGGATTTTAACTCGGGAGTTAGTTCGCCATCCATATCCATAATAGGCGGGGGTCTATGAAGTCTGGTTGTATTATTGTTTTACATTATCAATAACTGCCACTCTGATTTCGGCTAGTTGCTTAGATAGATCTTCTATAACAAGCAAGAGATTATTATTTTGTTTTTCTAAATTATCTACCCTATCTCGGACATGTCCGAGATTATCTGATAATTGTTGAACGGCCTTAATTAACGGGCCAATAAACTCGGAATAACCTATGCCATAACCGACATCACCACTATCAACACATTTAACATCTTCTGGCTTAACACTCACACCTTTCAATTCGTATTCCGCTCTTTGCTTTGGACACGGAACCATAATTGTTTCTTTTATAAAACCGCCAAAATCTAGCATATCCATTTCTGTTAGTATTTCTTCTAATTCCTGTGCTATTAAGCCAGTCCTACATTTCTTGTTGTCATCAATCATACGATAGCATACTGGATTTAACTTATTAATAAAATCTAAGCCTAAACATTCCTTTATATCTTCTTTTTTTCTCCTGTCTGAATATTGAATTGGATTAGACAATACCCATAACTGCCCATCACTCCCTCTCAAAGACATTAAAGCAGTATTTGAATTATTCTCCCATATGAACCCACTCGTTGAAGAACCATTTAATCTAAATCTAATAGAATAAGAAGTTAATCCTCCGCCTACTCCTCCTGCTGGTGCTGTTCCTCCACTTAATGATTTATTAGCCCCAGACTGGCTCATATGAATCCCCCAGTTTGAATCTCCAATGTCCCATACAAATATTCCTCTCGCATTCGTCCCGTCTGTTTGTCCTTGAATTGCTATTTTTGCCCCATTAGTTGATGCTGATGCCGTTGTTAGCACCCCAGAATATGTAATTCCAGCATTTGCCGTTATTAATCCTTTTGTCCATAAAGTCCCGTTTGCCCCGTTCAACGACATTAGCAATTGTTCAGACGAATTCTCCCACACAAAACCCATCGTAGCATCATTAGCCACTCTAAAACGAAAACTATACGAACTAAAATCATTTCCTGAAACGGCTAAACCATTTGCTAAACTTCTAGTGTTTAGAGCCCCACCAGATGCTGCATAAATCCCCCAACTCGTATTAGTCGTATCCCATAGAAATATTCCTTTTGCATTTGTTCCGTCAGTTGGCCCCTGAATTCCTATCTTTGCCCCGCTTGTATTCGTTGCCGATGTTAGTGTGCCTGTGTATGTTATCCCCGCATTTGCTGTTATTGCCTTTGAAGCAGTGATTGCTGTGTTGTTAATTCTAAATAATTCTGTCGCGGCACTATGATAAAATACGTGACTATCGGCAGAATTAACATTATAAATCAATGTATTACTAGCAACACCAAATCCAAGAAAATTGGTTGTTGTTGTTGTTCCACCATCCCATAAAACCAGTTTATTGTTGGCCAAGGCATTTCTATCAATAAACACACTTTTTCCAGCACCTACTACCAAATTGTCGCTTGTTGTTAATGTTGTTGTTGATATACCCGCATTTGCCGTTATCGCCCCACTCGCTGTTATTGCCTTCGTTGTTAATAAGCCTGATGTGCTATCAATTGTCATTGCGGTGTTAAATGTTATATTACTTCCTACCGCTACTCCTGATGCATATTGAAAAAGGAGATTAGTGCCTTTGGCTATCATAAAATTTGAGGTAGCAGAACTTGACTTATCATTAACCGCACCATCCCAATAACAATCAAATTTTAATGATATGTCGCTATGACTATTGTTAATTAATTGAAAACAAGGATAATTTGGGTCGGCCGTTGTAAATGCTTGTATGTGTGGCCCTGCTACACCAGATGTCCCGTATAATTCTAATCCACCCGTGTATGCCGCCAATCCTCTCGTTGCTCTTCCCAATATTAATGGTTTTCCTAGTGCCATTGTTATTTTGTCGCTCGTTGCCAATGTCGTTGTTGATATACCCGCGGTTGAAGTAATTGTTGTTCCCGTTATTGTTCCGCCATTTGTTATGTTGTTTGAGTTCATATCTAAGGCACCATAAAACCGCATACCGCCAGCATTGTTAAAACGGACAATGTCAGACGAAGCACTTTTATTATCCAAAAGTTTTGAAATATAAAGTCCCGCCCCTTTTACATCAGATGCTACATTCGTGAATACATAACCTCGTTGGTCTGCGGTTCCACTTGAAGCCGTATTTAGAGTGAATAAGAAATACTGATAATCTCCTGATGTCTGTGAAAAGAATATGTCTCCTCCATTTTGGTTTAATATCCTCGCCCCATTATATGTTATATTTCCTCCATTAGTGATGGTTTGATTATTAAAATCTGCATTGTTCGTTAAGGTTAGATATTTTATCACAGTGCTCGCCCCGTTAAATGTTTTACTTCCTGTTATGGTTTGGTCTGTTGTTAGTTTTACATTTTGTCCGTCCAATGTGTCCGCATACCCTTTTGTCGCTCCGTCTGTTGATAATGTCGGAGTTCCAAGGTTGGCTATTTTGCTACTATTACAATCTAGCCCCGAAGCATTTACCCAACCGACTATCGCTCCATCAATAATGAAACTTATTTTTTTCGCATTTATTTCAAAGTTATAATTTACACCAGTGCCCATATCAAGGCATCCGATAGTTCCTATATTGGCTGTTGAGTTAAAAACCACGAATGTTCCTTTTGTTGTCGCATTCGTTGAATTTCCTGTTATTTCAAGGGCACTGCTAAATGTCTTAATTCCTGCTATGGTTTGGTTTCCTGTTAGTTTCACATTTTGCCCGTCTTTTGTATCAACATAACTTTTATTTGCTCCGTCCGTTGTTGCTGATGGTGTGGCTAAGTTTGTTATTTTGTTGTTATTCAAAGATAGTGTAGTGCCAGTTGCGGTTATAATTACATTATTACCTGAATATAACTCAACATACGAACCAGTTATTTGTATCGGATAATAAGTCGCAGTTGCTATTTTTTGTGCGGCAATCATTCCTATATTTGTCGCTGTATCAAAGGCAACACCGATACCATCAAAAGCGGTTGGAGCAGTAGCACCCCGCACTTCTATTGTTGAAGTAAATTTTTTATTCCCTGCTATGGTTTGGTCTCCTGTTAGTTTAACCACAGAAGTGTCAAGAGTAGAAACATCAACACCATCAACAAGATTAACATTTGTTATACTTTGGCTTTTCATATTAATCCCCGCACTAGCATTTATTATGTTGCTGAATGTTTTGGTTCCTGCTATAGTTTGGTCTCCTGTTAGTTTGACGACAGAAGTATCAAGGGTGGATACATCAATACCATCAACCAAATTTACATTTGTTATTGAAAATCCTCCCATATTTAAACTGCCCGTCATAGCCGTTGTGCCGTCCTTGGCTAGTTTCGTGTCGGTATATGCTTTTGTTGAAGCATCGCCATCGTAGAATGGTGCGGGCAGTCCGCTGATTGCTGTCGTGCTGTTAAAATTTAAAACATTATTTGTCAATGTCATTCCACCACCTGTTGTTGGAGCAAAAAGTATAGAAGAACCGACAATAGTTAGTGGATAACCCGTGGCTCCACCTGCATCCGACGAATAAATAGAACCCATATTATTGTTGTAATTAAAGAATAACTTGCCTGTGTTTAGTGGATTTGAGTCTTTTACGGCCACATAAGTAGTAAATATTTTGTTTCCTGTTATTGTTTGGTCTCCCGTTAGTTTTACCACCGAAGTATCAAGGGCAGAAACATCAATACCATCAACCAAATTTACATTTGTTATACTTTGGCTTTTCATATCAATCCCCGCACTAGCATTTATTATACTGCTAAATGTCTTAATTCCTGCTATGGTTTGGTCTCCTGTTAATTTAACCACAGCACTATCAAGAGCCGAAACATCAATACCATCAACATTACCGACATTTACTACATTAAAACCTCCCATATTTAAATTTCCAAACATCATAGTGAGGCCATCCAATCTAAGAAAAGGTGAGTTTGTATTGCGCCATTGCCCTGTGCTATAAATGAGTAGTTGGTTATTTGTGGGTGTGCCTGTTATGACTACATCCGTTAATTTATCCAATTCAAAGTCGCTTATATAACTTGAAGTCAATGTAGCAAATGAAGTATTGCCGAGCCCGTCCGTTTTTAATATTTGATTAGCCGTGCCGTCCGCTAATGGCAAATCGTATTCGTTATTAATTGACACATAACCAGTATCAGATATCAACAAAGAAGAGTTATTATTTCGCGACGATATTGTTATGTCGTCTGTCCTTGCTTGTATTGAGTTTGCTTCAATATGGTCGCCATATAATACACCATCAACTTCTAAATCCTCGTCTATTATCACAGAGCCGTAATAGTGATATGCCCACGGATTGCCTAAATGGTTCATATTTAGTCCTCTGGACAAATGTCAATATCTTGATATTGACTGATTTAATTCTATTATTTTATAATAAATCTTATAGTATAAGATATATAGTTTAAAAAAATGAATATATTTGGCCGTTCGCAAGAGCAACAATCTATTGACACAAAAACGATCGCGGTCGTGGCTACTCCGACATTAACAAGAAACATTCAAAATGCGTATGTTGGTCTTGACCTTAGGTCATGGATGACGAGTTCCACATTTACCACTCTATGCACGGGCGGATATGGTAGCAAAACAATATCAAGTTTAGGATATGGTTATTTCATTAATGTATCATTTCGTGGTTCATTGAATTTACCCGCTCCGACTGGCATTGCCACTTTTCAATTTTGGTTTCATATCACAGATGGCACGAATACATATGATTATTATACCGAAGTGCTAAATTATACAACCGCCATTGATTATAAGTCTTTTGATTGTGTGTGGCTAATCCAAAGATATGGAGTTCAAATGAATTTGATATGGCAGATGACTTGTCCAAACCCGTCTGACACCACTAATAACAGAACAATAAGAATTGTAAATAATACAACCAATGATGCTCTGGTAACGTATGCGGCGGATGCTCCAATAACATTGGAAGTATATTACAAAACGGCATCTGCGGATTATGTCTCTTTTAAACCATCATATTTTAATATTGATGTGATGAGAGACATAGCACTAACTGCCTCTTACACGTGAAACCTGTCATACATATCTTTTAGTGTCGTGAGTTTGCCCTCGTGTTGAGATAAGACATCGCGGAAAAACGTCTTATAATCTAACTTACCATATTTAAGAGTGGGGCGTTGCTCTGGCGGTATATGTCCGTATCTACTCTCGTGCCATTTCTTCATATCCTCCTGTAATATGGTGCGGTCATCCACTTTCATATACAATAAATTAAACGGGTCTTTGGATACTTTCAAATGTGCCGTTATTATTTCATAGCAACTATACCCGCCCTCGGGCGGATTCCGCTTTGCTTTAATCGGTGTTTTCTTCTCTTCTTTTGCTTCCGTTTCTTTTTTTGCCAGTTCTTCCCCCACGTTGGCCTTAATTTCCGTAATGCCTGTTTCTACTAAATCCGCCGTTTTGAATGGCACACTCTCTTCCTCAGCCATACTGCTAACTATGTTTTCCAGTGTAGTGGCCGACGGCATTTCTACTTTTACATTGTCGCTAGTATGTTGATCAACATTTGGTTTGTATTGTTCATAAAATGATACAATGTCGGGTTTCGTCCATTTAATGGTCGGTTTCTTAACATTGCTATCAATCTCCCATTTGGCGATCTCGTCAAGGTAGAATTGCTTTGTGCTCATACTATATAATGGATAGAAAAAAAATACCAGAAGGTATTATTGTTTATTCATCGTCGTCGTCCTGTGTGCTAAATCGCCATTCTTGGTCGCCATAAATAGTTCGCCATGTGTTCTGGCATTCTTCCAGAGAGGGTAATTGTATAAATCTTGGTCTCCTTCCGCCTATGGTTTTCTTTGTTTCCCTTGCATCGGGGATCAGTTTTTTCATTTGCATCCAGAAACTAGTTCGTAAGGTATGGGGATCGTTAATATTTGATTTGTATATGTCATACATTACTTCTTTTGAAACTTCTTCGCCAAATTGTATTTCTGGCATTCCGCTTGAAATATGGCCATCGTTTAAACAATCCAACCACCACTTTCTTATTTTAGATAATGTTTTTGCTTTTTGTTGTCGTAGTCCGCCTGTTAATATCGTCTCGCGATCATTAAAAGTGCTAAGGTCTCGTTCGGCAAGAAACTTCGCCAGTCGCTGTCGGTCAATTGCACGAATATCCGCAATCGCTTTTCTTTTTTCGTTTTCTTTCATTAGTGCCAATTCGTCCGATACTTCCAATACCAGCCATCGTTGCTCCGTTGTTCCTGCGGGGACAACCCATTCTTCGTTAGAAGCAAGCACCAAGAAGAAGATATTTTCTAATGTGAGATTTGGTAAATATTTTTGTTTGAGAGTGAGTGTATTTTCGGATACCATTTTCTTAATAGTGCCCGCTCGTTCTTTATCACCACCCCACACCATTTCGTCCATATATACAACTATAGCCCGTGCTAGTTGTGCATTGAAGTCTCCTAACACTTCTTTCACATCGGAGGGCTGAAAGTAATATTCGCCACCAATAATATCTTTGAATATTTCAAGGATAATCCCCTTTCCTGCTCGTTCTGTGCTGGTTAGCACCAAAGATAAATGTAATTTCTCCCACGGCTTTTGGTAAATGTGTGCAAACATATCTAAAACCTTTTTATAGACATTTTGGTCTCCACCGCACCATCTGTTTAAAATATGTTGAAAGAATGGCTCGTTTTTCTCTTCTTCTGGAGTAAATGATTTCACTTCGTGCAATGTGTCGGCGGGGACGGCAAATCCTTTGAATAAGTTATAAAACCCTTTTTTATTGTCACCAAAGTATGCCTTGGGGTCAAAGATAATATCATTTACCTCTCGTCGTTTCGGGTGAGTATTCCACATTTTGTATAAATCAACAACATTCAATGTGGCGGGGTTTTTGCCTAGTGCTATCCAGTCTTCCTTTGAAAGATTAGTCTTTATTCTTTTGTTTTTGAAGAAGGCCTCCATCGCCGTTTCTGTTTTATAACGAAACACCATTTTATCCCTAGCATCGATGTATTCTTCAATTATGGTTGGCTTTGCCAAGTTAGCAAAGCAATACGATTGGTTCATCCATGCCAAAGCGGTTTCTAGAAAATCTTTGAATTTTTCAATCGTCTTACACTCACTGCCAAGTCGCCGTAAGTCATCAATAGTGTTGATATCGTGAGCAATTGCGGGAGTAAATTCATGAATTCGCACACCTTTACCTTCACAACCCGTATCATGGCAGTAGAAATAAAGCCCGTCTCGTTTCCACACAACATAGCAGTTGTCGCTTTGGTTCTCCTCGCCATTTATGATACATTTTCTCACTCCTTTCGTTTTTAAAATAAACATTCGTTGCTTTTGCTCTTTTATCTCCACATTAGCCACTTTGCTGAGTATGATTTGTTCAACTTCGGCAATAGTTATGTGCTGGTA